>JXCR01123084.1:114515-160847 GCA_002079205.1 Phalaenopsis hybrid cultivar | reverse complement strand
AGCTTTCTGCTTGCTTTGCTTTTCAAACTGTCACCACGGTTCTGTTTGGAGAAGTGTTTTCTTGCTACTTTTTAGAAATGTATAAAGTAGAAAACTATTTTTTCAACTTGAGCTATTAAAGTGTAGTGGTTATCAGAAAACGACGATCTGACCTTTTGAGAAAAAAATAAATTTTTAATAATCACCACAGCTTTTTGAAAAGTTGTTTGTTCTGCAAAAATTTCACATCTACTTCTTTGAACAGATGTAGTTACCCCAAACGGACCCTAAAGCATTAACTTTACTCGATCATGCCCTCGAGCCTGATTTTTAATCAACCAAGGTTTAAGTCATGGACAATTATAAATATATTGGTAATTCAAAGGCTTTTACATAATACTCTTCTCCTCATAGTAATTTAAGACATTCTTTTCTCCTCAAAAATCAAATATGAACGAACTTAGGAGCTCACATTAAATATTTCAACTAGTTAATGATTAAACTAAAGTTTTTTGTAAGCATAAGCAACAAATCACACCAAGGTTCGAACCTTTTGACTATCATGGTATAGAAAATGGTTCAAATTTCGTTACAAAGGATGCAGGCATACGCTATATTTTGCATCTAGAAAAACATGGATGTTTCGCTAAGATCTTCTCTATTTTAGATATAAAGGCTATGGGATATCTCAAAACTAAATGATTCAACCAAATGTTTCTAAAAACCCTTACTATATTTTCTATGATTCGGTTTCCCCCATGAAATATACTAAATTTAAATAGGCCATTATGACCATTAGGTGAACTTGTAGACTTGAGCACTCCTAAATACAATGACTTCAAGTGACAAACATTAAAACTTACAAGATGTCAACATCTAGCCAAAAAATATTGTATATAAAAACCTTAAAGTCGATATAAACTTTTAAAAGAGCTATCAACACTATCATACATGTATGTAATGTAAGAGCATGTATTTTTATTGAGAAAATCAGCTATTAATGCGAGAACCCATCGATAGTTCACTAACATCTAGCCAAAAAATATTGTATATAAAAACCTTGAAGTCGATATAAACTTTTAAAAGAGCTATCAACACTATCATACATGTATGTAATGTAAGAGCATGTATTTCTATTGAGAAAATCAGCTATTAATGCGAGAGCCCATCGATAGTTCACCACTAATCCAAATATGAAGGCCAATAATTACATATTGGATGTCACGAATTTGTATGTTGTCGGTACCAACTTCTTACAACTAAATGGGAGCACCAATTGGAGAGAAGACAGTAGCAAGCCTTTTTTAGGCCAAAATCGAGGGCAAATAATATTTCACAGCATCGTAGAACTTAGAAGTTTGTAGTTTATTTAATGCAATAAGTTTTTTTTCATAATATTTTTTGTATAGCCAATGGACAATAATTTAATAAATGATATGATAGTAGTTTCCTTACCAGTAGNCACAAGTAGCATTATGCCGCAACTCTGACAATACTAATTATACATGAGTCAACTAGATTGCAATGTTTTCTTGAGCCATGTTGCAAGAATCACTAGTGTCTTAGTAGAGAGTCAAAAGATCCCTTCAATGGTAGATTGAAGGAGGCCTGCTAGTGTAGATCTTCACTAATCACAAGAACTCGAACAATTTGTTCACTTAAAAAAACTCAAATTACTACAGAGAAAACGGCTTTAGTTATTAAGAGATTATGATTAATCAATAGGAAAATCAAATGTATTTGTAAATGCACAAAGCAAAAAGTCCTATTCAGTGCCACAACTTGTCAAATGAATAAAATGATCATTGTGTTGTAGTGCCTAAAATAACTAATGAAGACTTGAGCAAAAGGCCAATTTCTAGCTAACTGAATACAACAAGCTTGAGAAGGAAACTGAACAACCTTCAGCATTTAAGAGAAACAAAGCACTCAAGTTCAAATACTAACTGTGTATCGAATGAAGGGGGAAATTCAAAGGAGACCACTTTATGTAATGCTCATTTTTCCGAATATAGCATTCATCTTAGAGCTCATAAGACATCAAGGCTTGAAGAAAATTTTGATGGCTAGGAATGAAGAAGAAAATGTTAGAGCTTGTAAACAAATGCTAGGCATACTAGATTGTGAAAGTCGAATATCAAGATGAAGTGGATCATTGCAAAATTATCCATATTGACATGGAAGTCGGAGGACAGTTATATACTTTATTTTAGGTTACCTAGATCACCACAATAATAACATTCTAAAAATTATTAAGAATTGTATTCTTACCTATACAACAATCTTAGACAATAGATTGATTAGCCAACTATATATAGATACAATCACTTGATTGTATGGAATACATATGATTGTAGTATTTGATGGAGGCAATCAAAAATATTTTGAAAAGATGAAGTGTTGGCAAAACGACTAAACCTCGACAAATGCTTTCCATTTGTAAACATTTAGGCAGTCTGAGTGCATGATTTAGATCATGAAAGATGTAGTCATTATATTTGCTATTGATGTCGGCTATTGTTGGGAGCAGCATAGAAGATTGAATAAATTCAACTTCAACAACTATTAGACAAGCCCTCTGAGTACACGACTAAGATTATCGATTGAATAAATTCGCCTTCAACAACTACTAGATAAGAATTAACACGTTACTACTTAAAACATTGAATGGACAAGACAGAAGTCACCTCTATGTTGGAACTAACTAGAAGAAAGAACTACAATATAACACTAGTTGGTGAGTGAGATAACTAAGATAATCAAAAAAATTTCAAAAATGACTTTAAGTGGTGTACAAAAGACAAAAGAAGTACTACAACCAGCAGCACAAAGATGTCTTCTTCAATTAAGAGACCAAGCATTCCCCAATGCTAGCACTAAGAAAGGAATCAAGCAATTTAGTCAAGTAAGGAAGCTTTAGTCGCAATACATCAGATAGATCAAACTATGGACCAAGCAGATCTATCAAAATAGATTTTAGCACTTAAAGTTAGAAGGCATAGAGAACAAATTTTATCTCTCAACACACAAAATACTCTGTCTGACTTGACACACATTGTTCGCTACAAATAAATGAATTAAGATATAAATAAATTTAAAATCAAATACTAGCCTAACCACACAAATANAATAGATTTTAGCACTTAAAGTTAGAAGGCATAGAGAACAAATTTTATCTCTCCACACTCAAAATACTGTGTCTGGCTTGACACACATTGTTCGCTACAAATAAATGAATTAAGATATAAATAAATTTAAAATCAAATACTAGCCTAACCACACAAATAATTTTGCAACAAAAAGAATTTAAAAAATAAAATTTATTGGCATAACCAAAAAAATAGAAAGTCGTATTGCAAGATAGAAAAATAAAAAGCACCCACATTGAAGATAATTTTTTAAGAAAAAAAATTTATAGACCCAAAATTAAAGCACTTAGATTTTCTTTCTTTAGGGTCACTATTTCTAAGAATATGGTGTATAGTCAAACAAATTAGGCAAAACAAATAACTGAGAAAAGCAGAAGCAAATGAGAAAAATAAGGAGCCACACGAGCATTCACTTCTTATAAATTTGGGAACACAAGCAAAAGATTGGTTGAATGATACATTAAGAATGTCAAATAGATGTCTTACATTCTAAATTAATTTACATGTTACTTTAGGTTTTGCTTTCGAAAAATTGCTCAGTGAAAATAAGCGTAGTCAATCTCTCAAGATTAATTCGGGCACATTTGTGTAATAAAAGTAATATAAAATAACCCCCTAAAAAGATCTTAATATAATCATTGGAAGGACATCCATGAAAATGCCATGAACATGTACGGTGTAGGTTATTTCCATATGCCAGCAGAGATGAAGTATACATTGCAAGGATGATGATAGTCATCGCTTCCTCTTTTTAACACCTATATAAAAAAGAAGCAAACCCTAGAGTAGTGGTTGCTATTTTTCCATTGAGCCCAAAAAAGATTTGAGGGCATGATTATTCCACCCATTGCATTTGTGTGATGAACAACAATCCACTTTTGAATGAAAGGCGTGATCCTAAAGACATGAAGTTTTTTTTATCTTATGAATGCCTGTATAGTTGTATGTATAACAATAGGCAAGAATGCTTATAAAAACAATGTGAAATAAGAAAATTATGTAAAATGGATGTCATGCATCGTGGTAAAATTACTAGGATAACATACAGAGTGACTCTCCAGTATACAATTGAATTCGAATGAAATGTTTTCGTAATTTAAGTTGTTGACGTTACGAGGTTGAATGTCTCCCAACAAGGGAATTAGCTTTAACGTGTCATNCACACAAATAATTTTGCAACAAAAAGAATTTAAAAAATAAAATTTATTGGCATAACCAAAAAAATAGAAAGTGTATTGCAAGATAGAAAAATAAAAAGCACCCATATTGAAGATAATTTTTTAAGAAAAAAAATTATAGACCCAAAATTAAAGCACTTAGATTATCTTTCTTTAAGGTCACTATTTCTAAGAATATAGTGTATAGTCAAACAAATTAGGCAAAACAAATAACCGAGAAAAGCATAAGCAACTGAGAAAAATAAGGAGCCACACGAGCATTCACTTCTTATAAATTTGGGAACACAAGCAAAAGATTGGTTGAATGATACATTAAGAATGTCAAATAGATGTCTTACATTCTAAATTAATTTACTTGTTACTTTAGGTTTTGCTTTCGAAAAATTGCTCAGTGAAAATAAGCGTAGCCAATCTCTCCAGATTAATTCAAGCACATTTGTGTAATAAAAGTAATATAAAATAACCCCCTAAAAAGATCCTAATATAATCATTGGAAGGACATCCATGAAAATGCCATGAACATGTACGGTGTAGGTTATTTCCATATGCTAGCAGATATGAAGTATACATCGCAAGGATGATGATAGTCATCGCTTCCTCTTTTTTAACACCTATATAAAAAGAAGCAAACCCTAGAGTAGTGGTTGCTATTTTTACATTGAGCCCAAAAAAAATTTGAGGGCATGATTATTCCACCCATTGCATTTGTGTGATAACAACAATCCACTTTTGAATGAAAGGCATGATCCTATAGACATGAAGTATTTTTTTATCTTATGAATGCCTATATAGTTGTATGTATAACAATAGGCAAGAATGCTTATAAAAACAATGTGAAATAAGAAAATTATGTAAAATGGATGTCATGCATCGTGGTAAAATTACTAGGATAACATACAGAGTGACTCTCCAGTATACAATTGAATTCGAATGAAATGTTTTCGTAATTTAAGTTGTTGACGTTACGAGGATGAATGTCTCCCAACAAGGGAATTAGCTTTAATGTGTCATAGATCAATATGCTTCAACACACCTTAGCAAAAGGAGTAAACATGATTATATGAAAGAGAATTAGTGAATTGAATAATTAAACTTATCATTGAATACTCTACCTTCCTTTAGGAATGACTTGAAAAGGAAGCTAGAGTACGACAAAGAATAATTTTTTATGTGTGGATACTGGTATGGTTTTTTTGCAAGCTAACATGATTATTAACAAGTATTTATTGATTNAATTGAATAATTAAACTTATCATTGAATACTCTACCTTCCTTTAGGAATGACTTGAAAAGGAAGCTAGAGTAAGACAAAGAATAATTTTTTATGTGTGGATACTGGTATGGTTTTTTTACAAGCTAACATGATTATTAACAAGTATTTATTGATCATTGTGAGCTATTCAAAGCTCATTAAGCCTTTCATAAGCATATTGAGTCATTAGAATAGGTAAAATTTCTGATGGGTTAAGAGTTCCTTCATCAAGTTTATCTCATAATTGTGAATTCCAAGGGGGTTAGCAAAAGGGGGGCATTGGAGTCAAGAGAGGGACTCCAAACACTCTTAAATAAGAAATCTAACGTTTAAGTTAAACATTCGTCCAATTTAAGTCTTGGATGCCAATTGTAGACATTTCAATACAACCATGTTAGGCTCGTGAACTTTGTTTGGCCTCATGACTTGTATAATAAATGAAATTTTGATTTGTATTTGGCTTCCTTCTACCAATTTCCAATTTGTATTTCTCAACCNTTCCAAGGGGGTTAGCAAAAGGGGGGCATTGGAGTCAAGAGAGGGACTCCAAACACTCTTAAATAAGAAATCCAACGTTCAAGTTTAACATTCGTCCAATTTAAGTCTTGGATGCCAATTGTAGACATTTCGATACAACCATGTTAGGCTCGTGAACTTTGTTTGGCCTCATGACTTGTATAATAAATGAAATTTTGATTTGTATTTGGCTTCCTTCTACCAATTTCCGATTTGTATTTCTCAACTAGATCACTTTCGCTTTGTTGTCAGTGATTTACACAAGATCAATGTCAACTATCTAATGTTGTATGTTCCATATCAAGAAAAAACTTGTTAGGTCTAGCCAAGCAAAATTAGGTGGCTTTTTTTAGAGTCTAAGGTTCAATTTCGGATAGCNAGATCACTTTCGCTTTGTTGTCAGTGATTTACACAAGATCAATGTCAACTATCTAATGTTGTATGTTCCCTATCAAGCAAAAACTTGTTAGGTCTAGCCAAGCAAAATTAGGTGGCTTTTTTGGGAGTCTAAGGTTCAATTTCGAACAGTTTTCTGCTTGCTTTGTTTTTCAAACTGTCACCACGGTTCTATTTGGAGAAGTGTTTTCTTGCTACTTCTTAGAAATGTATAAAGTAGAAAGCTATATTTTCAACTTGAGTTATTAAAGTGTAGTGGTTATCAANTTCAAACTGTCACCACGGTTCTGTTTGGAGAAGTGTTTTCTTGCTACTTTTTAGAAATGTATAAAGTAGAAAACTATTTTTTCAACTTGAGCTATTAAAGTGTAGTGGTTATCAGAAAACGACGATCTGACCTTTTGAGAAAAAAATAAATTTTTAATAATCACCACAGCTTTTTGAAAAGTTGTTTGTTCTGCAAAAGCTTCACATCTACTTCTTTGAACAGATGTAGTTACCCCAAACGGACCCTAAAGCATTAACTTTACTCGATCATGCCCTCGAGCCTGGTTTTTAATCAACCAAGGTTTAAGTCATGGACAATTATAAATATATTGGTAATTCAAAGGCTTTTACATAATACTCTTCTCCTCATAGTAATTTAAGACATTCTTTTCTCCTCAAAAATCAAATATGAATGAACTTAGGGGCTCACATTAAATATTTCAACTAGTTAATGATTAAACTAAAGTAAGCAACAAATCACACCAAGGTTCGAACCTTTTAACTATCATGGTAAAGAAAATGCTTCAAATTTCGTTACAAAGGATGTAGGCATACTCTATATTTTGCATCTAGAAAAACATGGATGCTTCGCTAAGATCTTCTCTATTTTAGATATAAAGGCTATAGGATATCTCAAAACTAAATGATTTAACCAAATGTTTCTAAAAACTCTTACTATATTTTCTATGATTCGGTTTCCACCATGAAATATACTAAATTTAAATAGGCCATTATGACCATTAGGTGAACTTGTAGACTTGAGCACTCCTAAATACAATGACTTCAAGTGACAAACATTAAAACTTACAAGATGTCAACATCTAGCATCTAGCCAAAAAATATTGTATATAAAAACCTTGAAGTCGATATAAACTTTTAAAAGAGCTATCAACACTATCATACATGTATGTAATGTAAGAGCATGTATTTCTATTGAGAAAATCAGCTATTAATGTGAGAACCCATTGATAGTTCACTACTAATCCAAATATGAAGGCCAATAATTACATATTGGATGTCACGAACTTGTATGTTGTCGGTACCAACTTCTTACAACTAAATGGGAGTACCAATTGGAGAGAAGACAGTAGCAAACCTTATTTAGGCCAAAATCGAGGGCAAATAATATTTCACAGCATCGTAGAACTTAGAAGTTTGTAGTTTATTTAATGCAATAAGTTTTTTTTCATAATATTTTTTGTATAGCCAATGGACAATAATTTAATGAATGATATGATAGTAGTTTCCTTACCAGTAGCTCAAATAACATGTTATAATTCTATGAATAAAATGTAAACAAATAACAATATTCATGTGAGCATAAAACATTTCAAAATCGTAGATATTTAGCATAATTTAATTATACACTAATTAATCATAACTATATACACAACAATATTATTAATCAATTACTCTATTAAGTATAAATAATAAAAAGAATTATAAACATATTATTTTAATTGTAGAAAATTTTATTATCATAAAAATAATTTTCAATTCACAATAAATTAAAAAATTAAATATATTTAATAATATAAATAAATATTAAACAACTATTTTAATATATTTTATTTTTTTAAAATAAATAATTGAAAATAAAAATATCATTTTCTTAACAATAAAATAAAAATTTTAATTATTTCTAATATATATTATCTTAGTTTATTTTAAAATTATATAAAAATTAAATAATATCATAAATTATTCAAAATATTTATATGCCTATAAAAAAAAATCTGATCGATCTAAGAAATTGATCTTATATAATAATCAAAATGATTAAACATTATAAAGTTTTATTGAACCTTAAATTGAATAACATAAATTAATCACCAATTAATTAAATTACAACACTTTTAAAACAATTAATATTTAAATAATATATTAAATATAACTATTTACAATATATATATATATATATACTTTTTTTTATTTAAAAAAAATCATTTATAAATTTAAATATAAAATATTGAAAATAAAATTTATTAAAATTGCATTTTTACTGAAATTGCAAAGTATTTTCACTAGAAATATGGGAATGTTGTATGTAGAGTCTAATTGTGGAGTTTGGAGGAAACCAAGCACTTCAAATGGCGCCTAGCGCTTGGCAACAGTGTCTGACGCGTGGAGATAATGTCTGACGTCTGGCAGTAGTGTTTGACGCCTGGCAGCAGTGTCCAACGTCAGGCAGCAACTTCTGGTGCCTAGCATCAACGCCTGAAGTGGCGCCACAGCATCAGTGTGGCATCTAGGCACCCTACAACATTCTTCCAGGACAAAGCCTTTGGACTCCAGTTGTGCCTGGATCTTTCCCCAAACTAAAGCACCCTAGGGACTGGGGGTGGTGCCTACACAACTATAGCCAAATTTTGTAATTCGATATGTAAGCGTCTGTGGCAAAGGCTTTGGATTTTCCGATTTTCTTTGATGTTAGATAGAAGAAAGGAACATTCTCGAGCTTCCAAGTTCTAAATAGGCTTGAGTATGGTCTAATATGTATAGTTCTCCTCATTGCTTCATAGTGAATTTCTTAGTGTTGTTTGGCTCCATGGTTTTTTTTCCGTTTTTGAATTTTTTCACTTTAAATATTATTGTTTTTGTATTTTTCCATGATTACTTGTTTGTGCATTTTTGTTCAAAATTTTGCTTCAAATCTCTCAAATGGTACGTCCATATATCCGCATATATCTCTCACAACAACAAGAAAAAGAAAATTTAATCTTATGCCAGCTCCTTAAAACAACAATAAGCATTTATCCCACTAAATGGGGTCAGCTAGATGAATCCTTGTTCTCCATTGTGTCCTATTGAGTCATATTTGCATTTAATTCTAATAGATTAATATAATTTTTTTATACAATACACCCAAGTCTTTTTAGGTCTATCTCTGTCATTCTTAACATAAGTTGAATCTAAAGCATCTATTCTCCTAACCATATCATTAGATGGTCGACGTTTGATGTGACTAAACCATATAATACAACTCCCTAATCTTGTATGCCACTATTTCAACTCCTTCCTAAATTAAATTTTAATCACATTGCTTCTGCTTAATTTTTTTTTTAAATTTGGCCAAAATGATACCATTCTTTAAATCTTCTATGTTATTTTAAATGTTGCAATTATTCTTCACAAGTAATATAAAATAATATTGTATAAGTCATATATATAGCAATGAATTAATGATATAGAGAGATTAGAGTTTATATATGTATAGCATATGATGTATTTTATAATACAAATGGCATAAACTTCCATTATAGGAACTCAAATAAAGTAGTGATTGAATGAATTGTTTAGAACATTTTTATAATTTAATTAATTCCGNACTAGAAATATGGGAATGTTGTATGTAGAGTCTAATTGTGGAGTTTGGAGGAAACCGAGCACTTCGAATGGCACCTAGCACTTGGCAGCAGTGTCTGACGTGTGGAGATAGTGTCTGACGTCTGGCGGTAGTGTCTGACGCCTGGCAGCAGTGTCCGACGTCAGGCAGCAACTTCTGGCGCCTAGCAGCAACGCCTGAAGTGGTGCCCCAGCACCAGTGGGGCATCTAGGCACCCTACAACATTCTTCCAAGACAAAACCTTTGGACTCCAGTCGTTCCCAGATCTTCCCCCAAACTAAAGCACCCTAGGGACTGGGGGTGGTGCCTACACATATATAGCCAAATTTTACAATTCGATATGCAAGCGTCTGTGGCAAAGGCTTTGGATTTTCCGATTTTCTTTGATGTTAGATAGAAGAAAGGAACGTTCTCGAGCTTCCAAGTTCTAAATAGGCTTGAGTATGGTCTAATATGTACAGTTCTCCTCATTGCTTCATAGTGAATTTCTTGGTGTCGTTTGGCTCCATGGTTTTTTTTCCGTTTTCGGATTTTTCCACTTTAAATATTACTGTTTTTATATTTTTCCATGATTACTTGTTTGTGCATTTTTGTTCAAAATTTTGCTTCAGATCTCTCAAATGGTACGTCCATATATCCGCATATATCTCTCACAACAACAAGAAAAAGAAAATTTAATCTTATGTCAGCTCCTTACAACAACAATAAGCATTTATCCCACTAAGTGGGGTCAGCTAGATGAATCATTGTTCTCCATTGTGTCCTATTTAGTCATATTTTCATTTAATTCTAATAGATTAATATAATTTTTTATACAATACACCCAAGTCTTTTTAGGTCTATCTCTGTCATTTTTAACATAAGTTGAATCTAAAACATCTATTCTCCTAACCATATCATTAGAAGGTCGACGTTTGATGTGACTAAACCATATAAGACAACTCCCTAATGTTGTATGCCACTATTTCAACTCCTTCCTAAATTAAATTTTAATCACATTGCTTCTACTTAATTTTTTTTCTAAAATTTGGACAAAATGATACCATTCTTTAAATCTTCTATGTTATTTTAAATGTTGCAATTATTCTTCACAAGTAATATAAAATAATATTGTATAAGTCATATATATAGCAATGAATTAATGATATAGAGAGATTAGAGTTTATATATGTATAGCATATGATGTATTTTATAATACAAATGGCATAAACTTCCATTATAGGAACTCAAATAGAGTAGAGATTGAATGAATTATTTAGAACATTTTTATAATTTAATTAATTCCACCATAATACTAATTTAGCAATACTTTAGCCAAATAATTTAGCATTTCTTGATTTCTTTTTAATAGTGCTTCACATACTAGGTATAAAGAATCCATCAAACTAAATAATATAATTTAATCATTACCTCATTTCTGGTTTATCAAAACAATGATTCCTTATTTAATATTTTAAATTCGTTCTAATATGTAGCAAATCTTGTGCTAATTGATTCGTCCAATACATAACATATTTGTTCACCATTCAGGATTCATTTTAATTATTGATTGACAGCATATTCAGGGCCATCATTAAAGGATTAATATCCTAGAAAGTACTTAAAGGAAAAAATTTAAGAATCCCCTCTTCCAGTACTCAACCGACTTCTTAAGGCTTGAAATTCTCATATTTTCCCTTTATTTTGGGTGTCAGTGGTATATTTTCCTTCGTCTGAAGGTGCAAACCCTTGGACATGCCGATGAATTATTTTTTATTTATTTTGCATCTACACTTGCATCTACACTTTTGAGCTAGAGACGCAGGAGATTGCACTAATCTATCTGCATGAAGAACAATCTTCACTTGCAACAAACAAAATAAATTACTGCTAATGTCATTTCCATAACATTTATCAAACTGCAATTTTTATTTGGGTGAAAACACAAAAGGATAAATCTTGTACATGAGTTCATTATCTCCTTAACTTCACAATAATCATGGTGAATACACTTATAGAGCAACTCATCTACAAAAATGAGCATAGAGACATCTTTGTTTCAGATCGTAGAGCACCAAATGATAAATATTTCCAAACAATGCTTAATCATCTTTTGTTTTGGGCACACATTCTCTAGATAGTCGGGTTGATAAGGTGACATTAAATTCCTTTTGCTTCAATCCTTAAACAACATATTTCTAATGAAACAACAATTACAAATCAAATGAACAACTTTAACCAAAAACCAGAGCTCTAATTTCTAATACTAAGCAATGTTTGAGACAAAATAAACATCTATATACATGCATAAAGAAGAAATTGCATCTGCGAATACAAAAAAAAATGATTAAAATTGGAAACATAAGCAATAAAAATTGACCTTGTGCATGAAAGTTTCTATCTTCCCTACGTCCGTGCACACCACTTCTGCCTCGTTTTCTACCTCGATAGTAATTTTTTTTATGTTGCTATCAGCCGGTAGTGATTCGGCCACATCAGAAGAAACCTTCTCAGTTACTACTGCTACTTTCTTAACTATCTCCACCATATCGATTACTTCTTTCTCCAATACACCTATTACAGAATCAAGTGGAACAAGGAACCTAATTAGTCAACCTTCATAATATTTGATACATCCAATAATTCTACGTGTATCTACAAATGAATCAGTTATAAAAAAGAAAAATTCTACTAAAAGAAATATCCCTAATGGCCGATGAGTACCCTCGATTTTCAACATCCTCCTGCAGGCTGGTATGGCAAAGAAGAGTATGGAGCCGAAGACCCATTTAGCGCTGCATCAGATACACATATAATGAAATTAAAACGCACAAAAACACATAAAGAGCATCAAAAGCTGTAATCAAATGAATGAAATTGGAAAAACTAAAACTAGGTTTTGGTGGTACCAAGCAGGAAGATTGAGGAGAAGAAGATTTGAACCCCCTGGAGGAATCGGAACCGGAACCGGATAGGAGCACGTCCCTCTTAACAATAACCAAATTAAAAAAAAAAATCAAACAAGGAAGGACATGGAAATAATTTATTCAACACATAGCGATTTGTACTTCGTCTCCTGTTTTACTGAAGCCCGATTGTTGTTAGATGGCTGCATCGCTGAAACAGCTAAGGACGGAATGAGCCTGTCTGCCTCCTGGGGAGGCAGCAGAAGATGAGAGAAGCAAGCAAAGAGGAATGGATGATGGAAGAAAAAAGTATTTGCAGAAGACAAAGAAGAAATGCAAAGCAAAGCTCTGACGTAGTGATTAATTATTTCATAAACGCCCGTCTTGATGACGATAAGCTAAAGAAATTCGCTGATGTAAAAGTTAAAATAATGATATTTTTGTATGTGATATGAAATTATTAAATTGTATTAAAATAGATAAATATTAGTGATACATGAGAAAAGATTCAATTGAGAGTTCAAATTAAAACATAAATAAAGAAAAAATATCAAAAACTAGTTAGTTATGACTAAAATTGTACCATAAAATGTGTAAATCTCTTATTAAAATGTGAACTATAAAAATGCATCATAAATACATAAATAAAATAATAATAATAACATATAACTCCATATAACTCCCTTGTTAAAGTAAGGCAAACATATAATTTAACTTGTTTCCTCTTTCTTCTATAAATAGGCAGTCCATAGTATGTAAAAGGGAGTTTTCTCTTAATTTTTCTCATGTAGGGAGCACAATCACTCATTCTCAATGTAAACACTATTTTTGATATTATAATAGGAATATCTCAGTATGCCTCTACAGGACAAGTATATATGTGTTATTTTTTTTCCATTCTCTGTCTCTTTTTTTTTTCTCCCCCAACGTTCATAACGCTTTGAACCTTGGGTGTGCCTCACATGACAAATTTGGATAAAATATCCTAAAAAGTGCAATGAGCGTGGATTATGCTTCCAACAAGAAGGGAAGCAACACTAACAAGGAGAAATACATCTGAAAGACACTCCTAACAGAGCGTGCATTAAGGAGTTCATGCAACAACTGATATGGAGCCGGAAATGTTGCTTACATTGTCTTCATATAGGTTTTGGATAGGAGGCGAATACCGCAAATCGAATAGTCGGCACCCACTGGTCGAAACAAGACGACCGACCGTACCTGAGCACCGCTAGATCAATTCTAAGTGACTAACATCTCATCTAAGAAATAAATGGAGTGTTATTTTACAACTTATCTTGTGCTATGACACAAATTTCTTTAATGTTGTCATAGGTTCAACTAACATTCGGGTGGACTTAGCTTCAAAATAAAATACTCCTCTCAGAGGCGAGAAAGTAAAAGACTTGCATCAAAGACGAGCAAACAATGCACTCATCTCTGGGAAAGAAAAAAAAATTTCCCTCAGGGCAAGCAAATAAAAGACTCACATTCGGGGTGAGCAAACAAAATTCCCTTTCATGGAGAGCAAATAAATAACTCCCCTCTCTCTCTCTCTCTTCCTAGGAGAGCAAAAAAAAATTCACATTCGGGACAAGCCAAAAAAAATCTCCTCCAGTTGGAGCAAACAAATGACTCTCCTCTACGGTGAGTAAATAAAAGGCACCCCTACGATGGCAAGCAAGCGAAAAACTCTAGGATGAGCGAGCAATCGATGGTCCAACCTAGCAAATGGGGTGGGCTAAAACTAAGGCTCGAGTTGGATGACATCCTGATCAGTGATTTCCTCAGGATTCAGGTCGACAGACAACACATGCAATCAAATTAACTCAAGTGAATATCAACACAACAATGTCCAAAGACTCCATTTGGAAAAAAATGCTTTTAAGTCAGTGAGATAGTTCTAAAGAGGCCAAGAAGGAGGGCAGAAATCACCTAAGGAAAGAGAAGCATCAGTGATTCATGTAATCATGTTTTTTGTTTTAAAAACTTTCTTATCTTTATCATAGTTGTTGTTATCAGGGAGAAAAAAATTGGGAAAATTAATATGTACACCCAAAAGTGGTCTATATAAATCTTGAGACAACCTAACAGTCCTAATACAAAGATAGATCAAAAAAAAAAGCCAAAAGTTATGACTTTAAAATGCACCATAAAGGTCTATAACGTCTCTATTAAAGCAGTGTCTATAAAAAGATACCATAAAGATCAGTAACTCCTGTATTAAAGCGAGCCATTAATTAAAATAATAATAATAACCTATAACTCCCCTATTAAAGTAGATGCAACATTGCACTCTTAGACTTGATTTCTCTTTCGCCTATAAATAAGGAGTCCATAACATGTAACGACTTCGGGCATGGCCAGCTCCCATAGTGTGACGGTTGGTGTGTACAAGGCCCGGGAACGAATTCACCACCGTATGGCTGACCGGCGATGACTAGCGATTCCGAAGAGGGGGTTCTTCTCTCTTGACTATTCTTATGTAGGGAGAATTCTCTCATCTTCTCAATATAATCGTTATTCTTAATATATAGAATGGTTTAAGAGCATGAGGATACCCTGTTCACCCATACAGGGCAAGTCTATGCATGCTATTTCTTTTTTCATTCTTTATCTCTTTATTTTTATCTCTCATGGTCTCTACCGCTTTGATTCATGGGCATGTCTCATAAGACAAATTTGAATTCAACAAGCTTCTTAACATTGCTTGAAAGTCCATCACACTCACATGTAATTGAAGTGATAAGTAGAGACATCATAAGTTTTATATAGAAATTTTGAAAGGGAAAAGAACCGTAGAGCCTAGCCCATTTTGAACAATCCACTATAAGTTGATGAGCACACGTACAGACCTTTGTCCCACGAAAGGGAAAGGGTTACATAGTTCCTTGATGCAAAATTTTTTTATGAAGGATTCGTAGTACAACGATAAAAAATGATTGCAATTGAGAGTAATTATCGGAACTTCGATGCACCAACTTCAAGGTACATCATGGCACAGTGTTTAGGATTATGCACTACTCCGTAGGATGCATTGTCACTATGCGAATTTGATCTTTACTCGACCACGTCAGCCTTTACTTCTCTCAGTGCTTAGTTACTGCAGTGCATGTTGCAACTCTAAGAGGGGCTTCGTTGCAACAAGGAGAGGGCAACTGACGTTGTTCTACGGTGGCTGGTGAGCGATGGCCAATGGCTGTCAGTGGTTGTGGGATCTGGAAGCCTTAGTTGGTTCTTCTTTCCAAAACGATATTGGAATTCAACTCCTAATTCTTTGTGAACCGACTCTAGGTCCCCTTACACGAAGAGAGTGAGGTTTTATTTAGATGTTATGAGAGTGGTTTCCCTACAAATAAGGAAGGAATACAAATCACTCCATCAAATAGCTCGAAGAGATTCTCCTGATTGGATGACATTTTGTTAACATTTAGGTACTCCTAACTATGTCAGAATTAAATGATCTTGGACTTGTTGAACTCGTCTCGATTTGACTACAAGCTGTCAGATTTGGAATTCATTTGATCATCCAATTAGTTGCTTAAAGCTTTCAAAAGTGGTTAAATAGCTTGATTCGGGTTTCATTTGACCTGGATTTGACAAATTTTGTTGTCATTGGTTCGTCTTGTCGGACCAGTCGGTTTGAATTTAAGTTTGCTGAAATCATAATTCTGAATAATTTTTAATTGATTTGAATATTTTTTATTAAAAAGGAATTTAAAAACTTGTGCTAATTATTTTGAGATTCTTGTTAGATAACAAAATATTGATGACGTGTGAATCAGACATGTAAATATATAAGAATATGGCGATATATAAGCAAATGCCCATTTTACAAATTTGAACATGTAAATATATAAGAATATGGCGATATATAAGCAAATGCCCATTTTACAAATATTTCAAATTAATGCAAATTCATCCTCCACCGTGATCCAAAAATAGTTTTTTGTTTGTTTTTTAATTTTTTTCTTGAACCGAATATTCATGATTGTCATGTACTAAATAAAAAATGTTCTTAATTTGATATTGAATGGATGTCAAGTACCATCGTGTTAGATTCATTAACCACGTGACATATTGCATGTACTTATTCATTTATCTATAAAATCTGCTTACTTATCTCTGTAATTGTCACATCTTTATATTTTTACAACTTTTATTTTTATTTTTGATCGCAAGAGAAAAGACCACCTGTTATAATATGTGTGGGAGCTTTATTAAAGGTTTTAGGCAAAGTGAAAGGATTATATATGAAAGTTTTAAAAGATTCATAAAATTATTAATGTAATAAAATTACTTGTGAATAAGTAATTAATAGATCAAATAGGATTATACTCAGGCATAAAAAATTTAATTACATAATTAGTAGTATATATAGTTTTTATAATTATATCATCGTAATTCAAGTGCCTTGTAAGAGTCATCCATTTGTCCATTAAATTTAAGGCACGTTTAGGTCAGCTTATTTGGTGCTGTGACGTTTTGAAAACACGCCTGGGTTGTTTGAGTAAACTGCGTTTTGGTAATATATGTGTTTTCAAAACGCTGAAAACAATGTTGTCACACCTCACATATCTGGGTGCTGTGACAGCTTTCTGGCAGCGGTCTAACTTTTCCAAAAAATTAAAAATTTGTAATAACCACCACAACTAGTTTATCATCAAATTATTTTTAATCGAGCCGATTATCCAATAAGCTGCAACTGCCCCAAACAGACTTTAAGAGATTATAAGCATCTACCAATCAATGGGCAGAGTTCTGTGTGTCTAATGCCGATCGGGAGCGGGAGCCATAAGCTATGGTTTGTGCGTCTCAAGCCGAGCGGGATCTGTACCAAAACAAGCTCTGTTCATCATCTTAGAAAGTGGGGGAGAGAGAGGGGGCAAGAGGGGGAAAATTGAACGAATAAAAAGTAGGCCCTAAAAAGAAATACAGCAGCATGAATTCCTTCTCCTGTTAATTTAAAATCCTATATTTATGCTGAAAAGAGGTAGCAGCGAGTATAGTCAAGCTATTGTTTTTAACTTATGGGGAAAAAAATCTATTGGCACAACAATTGTACCAGTTTTAGTAATACAAGTCGAAACATCCATCGCTAGCTTTTTCTTCAGTGGAAGAAATTCTATGTCTAATAGTTGAGCTCAACTAGTTGCTTCTTCTCATCCACTGCCTCCTTCCAACATTCCTTAAGAAATCAATTTGTTTACTTTTATCCCCTTTGATGCACCAAACTCATGTCAGGCAGAAGATTGCTGAACAAACTAAGCAACAAAATCACTGTGGATTGTTGTTTAAAACTGTAATTGATTTGAAAATTTTACTGATTTATTTCTTGTGATATGAAAATTTTGGCTGGTGTAAATATAAGATTTAAAGTCTAGGTGTTAGATATTGGAATAAGTAGGATATGGGTGGTATTTTTGTAAAATCCCCAAAAAAACATGAATTCAAAATTATAGGCAAAAAATACTCAAAGTTATGAAAGTTCATTCAATTTTTTTACATTCAAATGAAGTAATTAAAACTGCTCTGACTCCTACAGTCATAACAAAGAGAATTAGGCAGACTGTTTAAGCCTAAATGAACCATTATGCACACCCTCTTATAGCTGTTTAAACCTAACTGAACCATTATCATAACAAGCGAAGCAAGAAGAAAAAACATTTTTAAAATAAAATAAGTATTCTTCTGTATTTGCAGAAATTGCACCCAAAGTTTCACATTTAGATACATATGGACTTCAGAGTTTTAAAAAAATGCACTGAAATGCGTAATTGAGCTTAACAAATTGATAATAGACAGAGTAATAATTAAAAATAGGTATCTTCCAAGAATGGCATCTAAATACATGCACTGTTTCATGCACAGCCACGTGATTTGTACGTGAAAATGAAAATATAGGTGTTAAATACCTAAATACATAGGATTTATGTGGTATGTTGTGAATATTCCTCTTTTTATTTCTTTCCCATATCTTGTAAGCGTAGCAATAGAATGAAGCAGAGAAGTAGACATCTTCCAAGGAGACAACTCCCAGAACTAGAAATATAATTGCAGAATAATTGCCACTGATATGAGACAGCTCTTGCTTATGTAAATTCTCAAGATGAAATAAATTGGATGAAATAGCATTTGCATCTGTAACTCCAGCCTGAATAAACAATGCACATTTTTCAAAAGAAGAAAAATCATAGATTTACCAAATTTTGTTTTTGATAAATTTATAGATGGAATGCTGGTTCGTCATACAAAATTTTCCATTAATGAAGGCGACGACGGGTCAAGCGATGCAGCAGGACTAGTAGGATATTTTTCCTAGGTCCCTGCAGCAGCCATTGGTACAACAAATTGTCACATTGTGCCAGCTAAACCCTGTTGACCATAAATAATAATAAATATATAAATAAATGATTAATTAATTAATTTGAAATCCTTGATTACCGTCCTGAGATGGCACGTCGGGACGGCCAATCACCAATGGTCACATTGTCATACATATGATCCGCTGACGATGACTGTCAGCCACGTTATCATTTATCTTACAGTACAAACGTCCGACCATGATGTTTTGTTCTCTTAAAGCTTGTTTGATCTAATAACTATTTATAATATTATGTCAAGATTCTGAAAGCATCTAGAGTTCAATGATGGGGAGTCAAGTGTCAAGTAAGAAATTTACTAAATATATTGCGATCGGACCACTTGACCTCCGATTCCGTATTGGCATATGGGTTCTGCAATTTAACAAAAGCAGCGAATATCCGCTCCTTCATGGTGTCTTCCTCTGCCTCTTTTGTTTATAATATTATGGTGTTTATAATATTATGCCTCTCCCTAAACAAGCTTGAGTATTTTCTAGGAAAATCATGCTAGATAAAGGCAGCAACCTTGCAGTAGAAAAGTGGGTGNGATTACCGTCCTGAGACCGCACGTCGGGACGGCCAATCACTAATTGTCAAATTGTCATACATATGGTTTGCGGACGATGACTGCCGGCCACGTTATCATATATCTTACAGTATAAACATCCGAACATGATATTTTTTTCTCTTAAAGGTTGTTTGATCTAATAACTGTTCCGGCCTGTTCATATAAGAAAAAAATATTAGGTCAAGATTCTGAAAGCATCTAGAGTTTAATGATGGGGAGTCACGTGTAAAGTGAGAAATTTACTAAATATATTGCGATGGGACCACTTGACCTCCGATTCCGTATTGGCATATGGGTTCTGCAATTTAACAAAAGCAGCGAATATCCGCTCCTTCATGGTGTCTTCCTCTGCCTCTTTTGTTTATAATATTATGGTGTTTATAATATTATGCCTCTCCCTAAACAAGCTTGAGTGTTTTCTAGGAAAATCATGCTAGATAAAGGCAGCAACCTTGCAGTAGAAAAGTCGGTATAGAAGACTTTTTTTATGTTAAGACGATGGCTGACACTATTAACGAGACAGCATATGATGGTAACTCTTCTTCAAAAAAGCCTGATGTGGTGGAGAAATGGGACATCAAATTTGTGCAGTCACTGAATGTTCTCTTCTTCTCCATCAAAGGAACGTTCGGCTTCAGGAAGGAGACATTATGTGCATCAAGCAAGGAGGGAAGAACTAATAAAATCATCCAAGTTGCTTCAATCTAGGGAGATACATGGCAGACTTATGATTAAAAAAAAAAAGATTCACATGGCTTTCAGCAAGAGTACCCAGAAGTTGCTAGCTTCTCATAGAGTTCAATGGATGGATGAATCTTCTCCGTTGATGATATTGGAGCTCTGGAAGATATAATTTTGTGGCAATGGGACAATTTAGAAAATGTCTACTTGAGAAAGTGCAAGTAATCATCCGTGTGGAATTAAGTACTGTTAGGAAAGAGTCAAAGACTCGTTTGGAGAACTTTTTAAAATTGGGATTTTAAACCTTCTATTTGTGGAAAAATTGAGTATCCATCCATGGTAATTAAGTACTGCTTAAGGAAAGTAAAGTACTGTTTAGGAAATGTTGGTTTGCGATGTGATCAAAACCCCGTTGCGTCTTTTAAGATCACAGGTTAAATTTATATTTTTGCTCCCCGGTCGCAATATTTCACGACACTGACCAACACATCTTTTAAAAGAGTTAGAACTTAACTTAAATAAAATATTATAATTTGGGAGCTAAGCCTCTAAGGTTGGTTAAAATTTGAGATATTATAAATTTGTGGGGCTTTGATTATGGATGCCATAAATTAAGAGGCTAAATTATAAATTAAATATCAAGTTCTACAAATTGGGGATCGAGCTTAACTTAAATGTTAAATATCATAAATTGAGGCTAAATTTAAAATATAAATGTTATTTTTAAACGCTGAAATAAAGAATTAATATTTCAGTTTTGCCAATGAATTCACAATCTGTTTGTTAACGAACAAAGACGACCCTTTTAAAACCCGAAAAATGGAAATTTGTGTGATTTAAAAATTATTATGTTGCAAGCATTTCAAGTTCTAAATTATCTCAAAGTACAATGCAATATTTTGAAGTTTGTAGAAGCACTACTATAACATAAATGAATAATCGGTNCCTGTTTGTTAACGAACAAAGACGACCCTTTTAAAACCCGAAAAATGGAAATTTGTGTGATTTAAAAATTATAATGTTGCAAACATTTCAAGTTCTAAATTTTCTCAAAGTTAAATGCAATATTTTGAAATTTGTAGAAACACTTCTAAGACATAAATGAATAATCAGCCGAATACTCTGAAGCTACAAATGCTTTAAAATACTTAAGGAAATAAGTCAATTATGCACAATTTCAATATTTAGCATATGTTTCTTGAAGTAAATTTCACATCAAAGTTTTAGTTTAAAAGATCGTGTAATCTTTAAAATTTGCAAAACCTTTTAAGCTATTCAAATATATGAAGTTGTAGGCTCGAATGTGCTCCAACCAATGTATTGAATACTCAAATACTAGATTCAAGAATACAGTGTGGGCCAATTGGGCCACTTTGTCGATAGGATGGGGTTGTAAGTTTCACATAACTAGTCTGATCTTCCTCCTCGCAAGGACTGGAGTTGACAAGTCTAGTTATTTCAAAATTAATTTCCAAATCATAAAATAAAATTTTAAAAGTCCAAATACAACCAATCTGACTCTCCTCATTGTAAGGACTTAATTTGATGAGTCTAATAATTTCGAAATAAACATCCAAATTTTAACATAAAAATTTAGAAGTCCAATTCAGCTAATCTGATCATTCTTCTTATAAGATCATAAGTCGACAAAACTTAAATTCTAAAAAATCTAAACTAACAAAACTAAATATCCCACCCTTTAAATTTAAAAGTTTAAAATGACTTAAAATTCGATGATGGCCGAGTAGATAAAAGATTTCAATTGGAATGTCTATTTTAAAATTATGTTTCAATGTTTATTTTGAATTCAATGATTTCAATTACTGAATTTGATCCTTTGTAAGCACGATAGAGTCGACATGGTTCAAAGATAAACTTTTCCAAATAATGGCTAAATTGATAGAATATTTTAACAAGAGGGTTTCATCTTTAAAATCTAAAATTTCAAAATAAACAACTAATATATAAGTACAATTCAATTACTTAAAAGCTAAAAACAAAATCCATCCGCACTTTGCAATAGCTTGTCGAGGGTGAAAAATTTCAGATTGACTTCAGCTCACAAAGAGCTAATGTCATATTAAGTGTATTCATATATTCACAACCAAAACAATCACATGCAAGTAAGGACATGACCTGAGTCCTCTATCCATATGGTTCTGTCACCAAATCATGTCGCAAAGTAGCGATTACGACCATAGCTCTCTAACTGAGTGGTTACTACCAAGTTACACCATTATATTATGATTACAACCACAATCTGTATTTTTCCCAACAATTTTCTACCCTTTCAAACAAGTACAATTGATTGGCATAAATTCTTCTATTAGCTAAGGTCGACTTAAATTTGTCTCTTTAGGCAAATATCCACCCTAGATACATAAGGATCCCTTTAACGACATAACCATGGTTGTTGATAAGAATTCTTCAGTAAAGTTGAGTCGACTATCTCCTTTGACAAATTAGATCTGCGACCATGACGACCTGAGATGTCAGAACCATAGGAGCTTGAACGGGTTTTGTATTATTACCCAACATCCACTTTAAGCTTCAATTGATGAATTTTACAACTTAAAACTTTATTAATGACTAGCCTTAATAAAAAATATACTCCCATTATTGGGAGGGGTAATTAACTATAAGGTCTTGCGCCTGTAGAAAAAATTGAATCTCAGATCAAAAAGTCCTGACAAAATGAGGGCAAAATCTATGGGTAGCATCTTATCTACAATCCAATATGCATTCTAAAAACTTGACTCTTTAAAGCTCTATGAACAAAACAAAAAATAAAAAATAAAAAAAAAAACATAAAGTTCTTATGGAGCTGTCATAATTTTTTGAGCCCACAAACCCAATTGAATAATTAAGGATTTTTTGAACATCTATAACAATAAAAAACATTTATGTCCAAACAACTAAGTAATTTGATGAGCAAAATAAGAACTTATGTTGCAAGATTTGCAGGGCACAAGATGGCATAGACCCCTTATAACATCTTCAATAAACTAAGAACTTTTAAATATTCTAGTAACTAAGAATTTTATAGGCATATTTCACCACCTGAGACCTTCTCAACTCAATATTATGACTGGAGATTGCAGGCAGACTTGAAGCAATGGCTACAATCAATCAAATAAGAGCGAAGCCTCCATGAAATGTAGGTAAGACTATTAATCACTACAAGAGCCTAAATTAAAGTGAGCCTCATGGATAGAATATTTCATGGCATAATTATTTTTCACTAGGCCTGCACTTTGTTATCTTCCATCATTATGTGATGTAATCAGTCATATAAGCCACGATAAAACCCTTCAAATTTGTCAAAATGACAAACAAAATCTACACATAGAACAAAGTGGAAAAAAATTATACCTTCCAAATAGAAGTAAAAAACATAGACAGTTGTTGATCATGAATAGATACAACAAATTAGTTAAAAAATAATCTTGCAAATAGCAGTAAAAAAACATAGGTGTGCCTAGAATAACACTTAATTTTAGAGCTTACATTGAAAATATAAGAAGTCTCAATTTATAGCAGCAAGACTAGAGCTATCTTGCTAATTTTGTATAATCTTCATAAACCTAAACCAATTTAATTAGTGGAGAATAAAAACCTTTTGTATACATTGTAGGAACAAAAATAAGAATGGTAGAGTTTTGAGCAGCATAATTAAAGGCTAAAAAGTTAAGAAATTCTTTCGATAAAGACAACGACAACACCTATGTCGCTAATATTAAATTATATAAATAAGGCAAGCTTATTAAACAATACTGAATTCATAAAAACAAGAGGAGTAAAGAGAAAATAACATTAATGTAAATAAATGGTAAATAAATTAATTAAAAAAATGTCATAAGATTTTAGATGTAAACCAAACTTCATATAGTCCTTCAGTTCATCAACTTTGTCTTGGACTTCATAGATTGGAAATTTCAATGTAAAACTGAAAAGCATATGCTCTTTTTGCAGATAAAAAACAATTTGTGGTGGCATTATTGTAATCCCTCCCGAAATTCTTAAATTTGAAAAAAGTATGAGCATCTGAACAAGTTTGTTGTTAAACGAAGGTTGGATTGTTGTATAACCAACGACATAAGAGATGACATGGAATGCTCGGCCCGATTGTTATATTCAAATTCTTTGGAAGGCCAGATGCCAAAAACAACACTGGTTATGCATATTCCTATAAGATCCAGGTAAATACGCGCTACCTAAAACATGCACAAGGTTAAAATAAGTAAACAAGTTCATAAAATTAAGAAAGATTGTAATTTGAATTCTCCACATCAACTGAAAGAAGTTAGTCAATTCATTAAAAATAGTAAACAAACAAATAAAAGAATTTAAGCCAAATTTGCACGTAAAATGAATGATTTCATCTTAAATTATTCCTTAAATTTTCAGTAACATTAATTAAACATGGAAATATGTTCCACAAAGCAATATCCAAGGATTTAAGATACATTCAATGGTTCAATGGTGTTCAACTTAGAGCATAATCAACAGTAAATAATAAATGGTGAATGATTATGTCAATAAAAATGAATTCTATGCAAATCCAAAAGCACGACTTTTTTATGTTCTTTTATGTGGGTTTGCATTAATTAAAGCATCAAACAATGATCCCTTATTCCTAAGGTCTAGCCATACGACTTTCCTATTAACTATTCCTAGAAAACTAGACAAGGAACCCTCACCATTAGAAATTCTACACTCTACTTTACTCAACTTGAAGTTCTCATATTGGTCAAACTCTAGCACTTAGTAGGTGGGGTCACTATGGGGGAAACTCAAGATGAGTCACCTTTAGGACTGCTGGACCTTAGGGTTACTCACCATTAGAAATTCTAAACTCTTCTCTACTCAACTTGAAGTTCCACACATTGGTCCTAACCTCGACACTTAGTGTAGGTGGGGTCACTATGGGGGAACTCAAGATGAGTTACCCTTAGGACTGCTGGACCTTAGGTTTGACCCTGGGTGTTTTTCTGGGCTAAGGCACTCACTTGCAATCACTTGCACTCACAATCACTCACTACCCTAAACCCAAAATTTCTAGGCTCTGGTCCCTTGATACTTTTGGGAGACTCCTGTAGGTGATCCCCTAAACCCATTAGCTCTAGGCTAGGGGTTGGCTAAGAACACTACATAGAGGACCCAAAATGGGGTTTCCATTGGTCCATGGCTTATTCATGATGTTTGGCACTCCAACTGTACCAAGACACCCAACCTGGCTTTTTGCCCTTAAATTCCCCCGAATTACCTAGATACCCTTGGGGCCCCAAATTTGGCCAAAATTTTCAAATCTACCGAAAATACTCAAACTTGATTTAAAACTCATTTCAAACACCTTTAAAACACCCAAAACTACCCAAAATCACCAAAATTGGCCAAATTACCAAAATACCCCTCCTTACCCCAAAATTCCAAAAATTCTTAAAAATCCAAAAAATTCCTAAAACCTTTCAAATATTTCCAATTTCATTTTTCTCAACTATCACATGACTCAATTTGGCCAATTTAGCCATCTTTGGTCAAAACCCCCCAAATTGCCCTTTAAAGGCCCATATTTTCCCCAAATTACCCCAAATGTCTATCCAATTGGTCTCAATTTACCAAAATTTAAATTTTAAACTCAAATTCACTCTTGATATGACCAATCTAGATAAAATTATAGCTTAATTGGTCCATGATTTGAACCCACTTTTGAGCTAAACCAAAAATCCAATTTTGGCCCTATGGCTTGGTTCCACCAAATTAAACCCATAGCCCACTAAATTGGCCACAATTTGTGTTAAAAAACCTTCATAACATCCCCATACATCAAAATTGTTCTTCAATTAGCCTTGGTGAGACCTCAATTTCATTTGACTTCAACCTAAGTCCAAAAGCCCCAAATTTGCCCCAAATTGGCCATGTCTCAAAATCTCACCAAATTGATGGCCTTAGCCCAAAAATTTCCACTCCATCCCTTCATGAAAAATATTCACAACATCTCCCTTGATCATTTGAACTATTTAATTTGGACTTAGCTCAAGGCTAGCCCAACCTAGACCCATGTCTAGCCCAACATGCCCAAATTGACCAAATTTCAAAATTCCTCAAATTGACCTACCAATTGAACTCAAAATCACTTCAACCCTTCACCAAAGATATTCATAAAAATCATCTACACAATATTTATCAATCAATTAGGTCAATTGACATGGCTAACGTAGCCCAAACCCAAACTTTGATCACTTGAACCCATGCATTAAACATGACCAAACCACCTTAAAGCAATCAAATTAACTCCACCTCAGCCATTGGTTAAACCCTATGACTGAGCCAAAACCCATCTAACCACCTAAACTAATCCATGTACCAAAAGTCCCTCAAATTAATGGATCTTATTTCCAAAAATTCATATGCTTAAGATACCCTTACCAAAACTAAACCCCATTGCATTAAATTGCTTTGACAGATTCCCCTGGATGCCCTGAGCTCCTAGCCACCTCCCCCTGCCATGGCCAGCCGACATAGTCGCCGGAGAAGCCAAAATCAAGGGCCACCCCCTCTTAAATTTCACACAAATCAAACCTAGATTCCAGCTTAGCCAAATCAAATTGTAGAGCTCCTCTGTCCTGCACCTAAGCACCACAATGCACCCAAACATTTGCCCTGAGAGTCACCCCATGACCATTTTTATAAAAAACTTACCTCCACGGTCATGGGAGGTGTGCTAAAAATTTTCTCAGAGAGAGCTTCCCAAATCACTCACAGATCTTCTTTGAGACCTCCACAACCCATTCCAATCACTCCATTGCCTTGATTCCCCCTGTGTAACCCTAATTTTGAGCTTAAAAATTAGGGCAGGAACAGGACATCCTTGAAAACTCCACCAAACTTCAATTGCTTGTACCCACACTTTCACAACAGCAAGTGAAGACAAAGCCCCATCAAATTACCCTCTGAAATAGCCTCTAAAATAGCTCTAGACCAACACCCAAAATTGGCCTTGATCAAAATCACACTTAGGCTTTACACCAAGACTAGAGGCTCAATCCCTAGCTTCCTTGGATCCCAACAAATGTGCCAAGAACCTCTGATTGAAGCTTCACTTCTCAGAGCCAAGGTATAAAACTTCTCTTACTCCCGAGCCTATTTGAACTCTCCATTTTTTTTGAGTTGATTTCATGGCATCATAACCGTATGGATATGTTCTTCTAGTCCAGACGAGCATTTTAAAAAAAAATCATTTAATTTGGTTGAGAAATGAGGGAGATATCAAGCTTGAAAGATGAACGGTTCTCGGGCTAGGCTATCGGGGACGATGACAGAGCACCGTTCGATCGAGCGTGTATCAGATGGACGGTTGTGATCAAGCCGGACAACGCTTCGGAACATAAACCGTGGGTCGAGTCAGCGCTGAGCTGGACGACGACGTCGAATGGGAGCGCACCGCGTAGAGCTTCAGAACCGTTGTAGGTTGAGGTGATGTCGCGCGTTTAAATAGATAAATATGGATTTAATTAATTCAGAAAATGATCCCTAACTTCAAAAATTCATATCTTGGTGTAGAAAAATCACACAAAATAAAATAAAAATACCCTCTTACTTAGTGAACAAAGAAAAACAATGTAAAAATAATTTGGAATCCATTTGATGCATATTTTATTTTTAATTAATTAAAAACTGATTTCAATGTTTTGGTTCTCCATGCATGTAGTAATCACACTATGGCTTGAAATTTTAGCATGTTGTTGTCTCTGTCTTAGAGAACATTTTCTGGTCTTTCCAAAGCCAGAGAATGTCCCTAGACAGAGAATCATATTTTTGAAGTTTATATGCATTATTTATTTAAATTAATTATAAAAATTAGCATTTTGCTTAGAAAAATCCAAAAAAAATTGGAAAGGTTTATGATGACCAGAGAGCCCTTGAGAAAATTTCTCATGAGCCAAGTCATTTAAAATGCAGTTAATCATTACAAACCCTAAATCATTAAAATAATTAATTTTGAAAAATACAAACAACAAAATGACTTGATTTTTTATCTCCACTATTTTTTAGGAACCAGAGAACTCATCATAAAAATTTCAAAGCATTTTAAATTCATTTCATAACTTAAATTAATTTTTCAAGTTAATTAATATTTTTTGCACTAAAATAATTTTTAATAATTAAAATATAACTTGAAAAATTAAAATTTTTTTTTGAGTTCTCTGTGATTAGGGGTATTTTTTAAAAAGTAAAATGATATTTAAAATAAAAACTTGATTTTTAGCCAATTTTAAATATTTAAATAATTAAAAATCCCTAACAAATCCTAAAAATAATAAAACTCATGGAAATGTTCTAAATTGTTTCCTAAGCACTTAGGAACAATTAGAAGATTTTTCCTGATTTTCTAAATAAAGAAACTGAATTTCAGAGCTAAAAAATAATTTTTTAAAGGCTAAAAATGAGTTTTCACTAAAAATAATTCCAATAAATCAAATAAAATTCAAAATAATATAAAATTTTCTCCTTTGAGTTCTCTGACCTTAGGAGGACTTTTCAAAAATATGAAAGTTAATTTTCCCCATTTAAAGTATTTTATATTAAATAAATACCCCAAAAATTAAAATAATTCTTAAAATTCAAATTAAATTCAAAAAATCATGGCATTTAGTTCAAAGGCTTATCTGGTCTAATTCTACCTCCAATAAAAATTTCAAGGGATTAGAGTTTACCTTAGTCAAGTTAGGAATTTTCTCTGAAAAATCCTATTTTTGCATTTCAATAATTATATAAATTAAATTCAATTTTGAAAAATCACATTTTCTCCTATGATGTCTTAATTGACCCATGAATGAGGTAGAATAAAAATTTCAAAGTAATTTGGATTAAATTTGATGAATTATGAAGTGTTAGAGCCTTAGGGGCAAATATGTAATTTTGGAAATTTAGCCTTAATTAACGCTTAGGCTTAATTCAAAGAGGGAAATGGGTAACCTCTGATCTTAATTTGGATATTTGAAACACAAGGGATTAATTGGTAGAAACCAACCTCACTCTCTTAATTGAAAAGATAAGTTAATAAATTTCTAAATTATTAATTTGAAAGTTTGTTAAAATAAATGAGTCCAAATTAAGATTAATAAATTTCTAAATTATTAAAATTTGAAAGTTTATCAAAATTAAATGATCCTCATTAAGATTAATAAATTTCTAAATTATTAAAATTTGGAAGTTTATAAAAATTAAATGATCCTCGATAAGTTAATAAATTTCTAAATTATTAAAATTTGGAAGTTTATTAAAATTAAACGATCCTGGACTGGGGTATGACTTTTGAAGCCAATAATTAATCAATTTAATACCCCTATTTTGATTTTCAAATAAAATCCAAGTGTTAATAAATTTCTAAATTATTAAAATTTAGAAGTTTATTAAAATTAAATGATCCTGAACTTAGTAATAAATTTCTAAATTATTAAGATTTGGAAGTTTATTAAAATTAAATGATCCTGGATTTAGAAAATTTCTAAATCATTAAAAATTTGGAAGTTTATTAAAATTAAATGATCCTGACTTAGGGATTATGATTAATAAATTTCTAAATCATTAAAAATTTGGATGTTTATTAAAATTAAATGATCCTGGACTTCGGGGTATGAATTTTAAAGTTATAAATTAATCAATTTAATACCCCTTTTGATTTTCAAATGAATTTAAATCATGAATCATGACCACCTAAAGCTTAACCTTTTCAAAATTAATTAAGACACTCACTTACGTCTTAAGGGCTTAGTAGTGACTCAGACTAAATCAAGACTGATTAAATGAGGATTAGAAAAACAAACTCAATTAAATTTAGAACGTATTTCAAACACTGCAAGCCTAATTAGGACTAAAATTTGGCTAAGTGTTCCAATAACACTAACTTGCCTCTTTAAGGGTCTTGACCCACATAATATTCAAAATTAAATTACAAATGATAATTATCCTATTCTTAGGGATAATTGATACATCAATGTTCATTGAGCACCAATGGTATTTACAGGATGAATTATTAAGAAACATAATAAGTTTAAAAGAACTCAGGATCTTCCACGAAGCAGCGAGAGAATAACACAGACCTGTTTTTTTCTCTGGATTTGTTGAGAGCTCGGGATTTTCCACCAAGAAGCGAGAGAGTAGCACGGACCTGCTTCTTTCTCTAGATATGTTGGATACCTCGAAATCTACTGAACTTAATATATTTTGCTTGGCAACATCATCCTTAATTAAACTCCTAAGGACCCACCAAGATATGACCTAGGGTTAGATAGGTCGTCAAAATTTTACTTCCCTGTTTCATATAAACTGCCTTAACATGCCTTTTGAGTATCAGGTGGTAGAACGAGAAGACTCACCAGGTACGCTTTTACAGTTTTAAGCGTTGTCTTTCTTGTACTTTCATACTGTACTTTTATACCTGCAAACTTGCATGCTAAACAATGATGTCTCATTGCATAAAACTAAAATTGCCAGGATAATTTCTCATACTGTACTTTTATATCTGCAAATTTTCTTGCTAAACAACGACATCACCCTGCATGCCTGCAAATTTACATGCTAAACAAAGATGTCACCCTGCATGAAAACTAAAACCATCAGGATAGCCACGAGCTTGCATGTTAAACAATGATGTCACCCTGCATGAAAACTAAAACTGCTAGGATAGCCATTGCTAAACAAAGATGTCACCCTACATGAAAACTAAAACCATCAGGATAGCCACATAACCATAATTTGCATGCTAAACAACAATGTCACCCTGTATGAAAACTAAAACCATCAGGATAGCCACACAACCATAAGATTGCATTTACTTGCATGTATGAAAACAACATAAACTTGCATGTTAACTATAACCATAACCCAAAACCAAAACTAAAATCAACCAAGATAAAATTCACCGCCACAACATTCTTTCTCATACTGTACTTTTATATCTGCAAATTTTCTTGCTAAACAACGACATCACCCTGCATGCCTGCAAATTTACATGCTAAACAAAGATGTCACCCTGCATGAAAACTAAAACCATCAGGATAGCCACGAGCTTGCATGTTAAACAATGATGTCACCCTGCATGAAAACTAAAACTGCTAGGATAGCCATTGCTAAACAAAGATGTCACCCTACATGAAAACTAAAACCATCAGGATAGCCACATAACCATAATTTGCATGCTAAACAACAATGTCACCCTGTATGAAAACTAAAACCATCAGGATAGCCACACAACCATAAGATTGCATTTACTTGCATGTATGAAAACAACATAAACTTGCATGTTAACTATAACCATAACCCAAAACCAAAACTAAAATCAACCAAGATAAAATTCACCGCCACAACATTCAAAATATAAAACAACTTAAAATTTAATCACAAACATCACACAAAATTACAATCGCAACTAAATTAAGATGTCTATCAGGTGATCGGGAATCCCTCGGAGAAGGTAACCTACGGTTGCTAACGAGGCTTCCCACGGTCTAAATGAAATTATGGAACTCATTAAGTTGAGTTTAGTAAATTTATTTGGACTAAGTGAATCCAATAGAAAATAGTGGTGCCGAAACGAGGGAACCGTAGGATCCTAACCGGTGCCGCTCTAATCAACTTTAATATGCCCCCCATAAAATTTAAAGAACTTCAACCATAGGGCCACCTAATTTGACATTATAACTTAACACACTATAAAACTCAAACTCGTCGTGACAAGGAGCTTGGAACTAGCATGGTGGGCAGCACGACCATCTTCAACAGCAAAATCTGTCTTCCTTAGCTAAACCAATCTTCCTTCCTTAGACTTAAACAACAAAGCCATAGGACTTCGAGGTTGCTTGCTTATGCAACATAAATCCTCATCTTATCTTTAGGCCTTCATATAACCCTGCTATACAATATAAGTTCTAACTCGTGTTAGGATTCTGAGGTTGTCATCCGTCATGACCTAAATCCTCACTTATTCCAGACTATTTGTGTGATAGTTTCACACGAATGTAAGCCCTAGCATATAAAAATTGGTAGGATGAAACACCTAAATATTTCTCCTCAAAACTGAAGCCAAACATTAGGGAGCTTGGGAAGTCACCGAGGTTCTCCTCTGGATCCATGACATCCCCTAGTTCTTCCTCCTTTAGTTGGGAAGTCACCGTCTCCTCTGGATCCATGACATCCCCTAGTTCTTCCTCCTTTGGACTCTACAACAAAATATTCCAAATTTAAACTAATCCCTTTTCACACCTCTACGTCCGATTTCATTTGAAAAGTCCTTCCCTTTGAAACTCCTTGAAGATAATATTTCCTGATTTTTATCGAGAGTCTTCTTAGGTGACTTTGGTCATTTAAGATGTAGTTAACTATAAGGGTCTGCCCTTATAGGAAGCATGTCTAAACCCAGCTTAATATAAACCCTATTTAATTCTTTATATTAAATAGGGGAACTTGTCGACAAATATAAAGGTTTCACAGACCAAACGGATGTCATATATTTTTAGTTTATTTGATCGAGCCCCATCCTCAAGTTTTGTGTTTATCCTTTGGGATAGATTTCCTTAGTTTATTTTATCGAGCCTCATCCTCAAGTCTTGTGTTTATCCTTTGGGATAGATACATTAGTGCTCTTTCATTTAAACTATAAAAAATATGGGGTCAGTTTGATTTCATATTTTTCTAAACAGTGTTAAACTATGAAAAATATGGGGTCAGTTTGATTTCATATTTTTCTAAAACTAAATATATATGTAAATTAAAACGTCCTTCCAAAGCGGGCGACAAAATTTTTATTTCGGTGACCGACAGCTTCTTACGGGCAACACTCCTCCAACCAAAAATAACACTGACAGTGACAGACTAAAATCTCCAATTCGGTCTTAGTGTTTAAAACTAAAACGAGATTTAGCTGAGCTCTGGAGTGGGAGCCAGTATCCTCCTAGCCTAGCCACGAATTTAGGGACTAAACCTGATATTAGCCAATGATTTTTAATAACACTGTATCACGGTAGAGAATTAAAACTGCTCATATTTGACACAATACATAATTGAACCATTCATCTATTCTCATTTTACCAAAACCTCATTGTTGTGGGAAAGATGCTTTCACATAAGAAATCTTTATCACATAAACATAGTTTAATAATTTAGTAGTTACTGTTTAAACTTTGTATTTCAGTTTTGTCATTAGTTAAATAATTTAGTTCTGATAATATCTCAACATTTGAAATTAGTGACATTAATTTCTTATTGACTTTCTGTGATTTTCCTAGTAAATTTGCCATTTCAAATTTAAACATTTCCCGTGGGATCGATATTTGGGGCTTAAATAGAAAGTCATTTATTACTTGATAACGATACATATACTTGCGTAGAATCCCAACATTAATTGCTTAAATTTTTTATTCATAAAATATTGCATCAAACTTTTGGCACTGTTGCATAGCGAAGTTAACTATATAAGTTTTACATTGCTATATTCTCGAGATCACACTCCATCCCTTTTTCGATGGCACCAAAGGCAGAGAAGAAGCAGATGAATCAGGAGAAAAAGGCAACAACATGACTCGAGGTCCTATACCGCAACTTTATGCCACCTTCGCGACCAAGCTCTACAGGATCTGAGCTCGTTGGAAGACGACAACGAAGACGTGAGCCACTGGGTAGGCTCTGATACCTTGAAGAAATGATTACTTTGGTAAAAAGCTTTTTTCCTTCATTTAGGAGTTGGGCTTCTATAGAACATTACAATCTTTTTACAAATAACCCCTAAGACTTCTATACCTCCTATTGACAATTAGACCACTCAAATAAGATACAAATCTCAACAATCAATTTTTGAGCAGCCTAAGAAAACAAGTAGAGTGAATGCAAGCTACACAAGTAATAAGTAATTATGTCAACAATGTTACACCCGTAGCACACAATTCCTAGCATTAACATTTCTAAACTTTACACCTAAATAATTCATATCACATAAGAAAATCACAATTTTAACTTTTCAAAAGTGAAATACACCTTTTTCATGCAAAGTTAAGGTGTTATGTATTTAAAAGTGAAAGTTTAGGTGTTAGACAAGTAAATACATGTGAATTAAGTAGTGTGTATGTAAATCTTCCTATAATAAATTGGTCAACAATGCGTGGATGAACATCAAGCACCTGAAAAGCAAGTACAGGAAAATGGCATAGGTTGCTAATAAAGCTATCTAAGTGGTAAATACTAGTTTAGGGTCGACGACTTTGGGTGTGTTTGGAGTAACTTGTGCGTTTTAGGATAAATAATTTATCCTGAAACACGGATTACGATCGAAAGAAAAACCTGAAATAGCGATAAGAAGGCAATGACAGGAAAGCCAATCACAGTGACAAAGAAGCAACATTGAAAGATAAATTGAACTTTTTTACTTGATGCGGAATGTGGCTCCGAAAGTTTTGGCCTTTGTGGTAGGGGAAATATTTGCATGCGTATTATGCACGCAACTCTGCGTGTGTTCTTTATTAACCCCACAATACCTCCATAATAACCTATGAATAACATCTAAATAGAACCCACAAAGGTTATTGAAAAGTTATTATGGTTATAGGTTATTGGAATTAATACTTCAATAACATCTCAATAACCCTCTAATAACAGTGAAGCGGAGGTTATTGCGGGTATATTATACACGCAAGTCTGCATGCGTACATATTATGTATGCAAATATTTCCCTTGTGGTGGTATATGCGAAGTTAAGCCAGGGATCTCATCCAAACGACCGTTATTCGGTTTATCCGCTTTCCTTGCACCGCCATGGATGCTTAATGCGCGCTCAAACTAGGCTTTAGAGTCTATTTGGGCCAGTTGCAACTTATTGAGTAATATGTATATGCGAAGTTAAGCCAGGGATCTCATCCAAACGACCGTTATTCGGTTTATCCGCTTTCTTTGCACCGCCATGGATGCTTAATGCGCGCTCAAACTAGGCTTTAGAGTCTATTTGGGCCAGTTGCAACTTATTGAGTAATATGTTGATAAGTAGATTAAAAATAATCTGCTGATAACCTATGTGCAGTGAGTATTACAAATTTTTATTTTTTTGGAAAAGTCAGATCATAGCCAGAAAGATGCCACCGGTGTGAAAAAACTGTTTTCAGCATTTTGAAAACAGATAAGCGGCCAAAACACAATTTACCCAAATAGATCTAGTGTGTTTTTAAAACGCCATCGTACTAAATAAGCTGTCTCAAACGGACTTCTAAACTTCTAATCCTACTATGTGTGGTCGACTACATGAATCCTTTTTCTCCGTTGCATCCTATTTAGTGTCATATTTCACTTAGTTCTAAGTATGAAAATTTAGGTGTTATTTTTGTAAATACAAAATAAATTATGTGGTACATAAAATTTCCAAAAAAAATATATCGCGTGGGCCTTCAAATTTATTTTAAAATTACCGCATATAAAATTAAGCTTTTTTATTTATTTATTTTCTGATTGTTATAGCAGTAACACACATCTTCATATTTTATATAAATAGTTTAAAAATTAGGAGAACTTTCACAAATATTTTTATTTTTTATTATATATAATTTATACGGAGATAAATAAACAAAAAAAATGTTTTAACTTTTAAATTTTGTCATACTTTCAATATCCTGTTATAATGTTAATAAATTTGTTTGAGCAATTAAAATTGATTTCTAATGATCTCCAAATTCAGTATGTTCATAGTTAAAACTAGCATATTGAAGAGAAAATTCTAGTGAGTCTAATTAGAACATTCAAGTTTGAGGTTATTAATGGTCTGTTAGGGGCAACTGTTGATTATTTATAATCCGCTGATGAACAAATTATTCTAATAATCTGATAATCTGTAGATTATCAGAATAATCTGATTTCTGATAATCTGTAAATTATCAGAATAATCTGACTTGCTGTTTGGGGCAGCTTATTTAGAACAGCTTACTGATAGCTGCTGCTGGATAAATGACCATTCTGCTCCTATTTGGTTAAGTTAATGTCAACAGAGCTGTTTGAGTACATAAATAAATAAAACAAAACTCCAAAAATATTGCAGATCAGTTCAATAAAGATAACATAGAGTCCTCATATTCTTGTGAGTATCAGAACAAATAAAATAAAGATAAATACAAGTACAACTACAATAAAAAATATTAAAATAATTATAGCTAGAATATACCCAAAAATCATTCATTTATTTCATATATCACACCAAAAGTTAAAAAAAATATATTGGTTGCATCTCCCAAAAAAACAAACAGAAAAGAAGAATTTTCCAAGGATGGCAGGGGAAAACATACTTGACGAATCATAAAGTAAAATCGAAATGGTAGGGCTTGCAGGAAGGAAGGAAGGAGAGGGATATCGGTATACCTTACGCTGATCTCAGTCGAAGCGAAGGAAAGGAGGATCAAAGAGCCGAGGGGGATCTGCCAGGCGAGGCGAGTGATATGCGATTCTCCTTGGAAGGGTCCGATCTCCTGGGCGAGCAGAGGAGAACGATTCTCTGGAAAGGAGCAAAGCGATTCTCGGAAGGGCGACGACAGAGGGAGCGAGGCGAAGCAGAGGTGAAGGAGCATAGGAGATCTGCAAAGCAGAGGAGATCTACGATTCTCTTAGGGCGAGGGCGAGCGAGATATGCAAAAGGGCAACACAAGAACTCTTCCCTAATAGCAGAATTCATACGCAGGACGCGGGGGCAGTCCGACCTGCGAAAAAATGAAGAAAATCACGATAATAAAACGTCACGGCGGAAGGCGGCATTTTCAAAAACGTCGCCGCTCCCTATAAGCTGCCCCAAACGGGCCCTAAAAGATTTAAATGCTAAAAAAATGATCAACTATCAATTATATATACAAAGATCATTCGATTGACTGTTTTGAGTTTTTGACAAAGTTTACTAAAATATTAATCTCAAAAATTTATAATAAGAGCTCCATGCTCAACTTGAGAAGGGGAGGAATATTATAGAGAGATTCAAGATTTAAAAAATTCTAGAGCATTGTTTTACATTCAACATCAACGTCCATCAACAACACCTATTATTTAGCTATTATCATCTGATTGCCATCATCATCTTCTATCATTTCAAACTCTACAAACAATATAAGAGAATATGTTTTGGGCATATCAATGTATAATCCCATCTTCTATTGTCAAGGGGAAATATAGAATATTTGAAGTGGATTATTTCATCTAATCTAAGCCCTGTGAAATTTTTTATTTGTCTTTTATTTTCTCTCATTTATGAAACTAAGATGCTATGAAAAAAAAAAAAAAAAGAAATCAATCTAACGTTGTGCTAAATAAGTATTTTCAGATCATTCTTATTTTATATTTTTTAAAAAATATATTTATTTAGTTTGTTTTATGATTTTTATTTTTAAAAATCAAATCAATGTTTCTAAAAAGTTTTCAACTTTTTTGAGCATGCTGGTTATTTTAAAAAGAGTCAAATTTTCTCTGAGATTTTTATCTTAATTTTTAAGGAAACATTTTAGCTTCTACATTTAAATTTAAAAAATGAAAAAGAGAAAAACAATGGATCATTCATCACGAGATTTTCCCAATTTGGAAAGTATTCAAGTTAGTGTACCAACTAATAATTAATTAAAAGTACGAAGTGCGACTTTCATTTGACACACACACACACACACACGCACATATAGAGACACATACATATAGAGAGAGACACACACACTTACATACACATAGACATAGACGTAGACACATGCATACAGACACAAATACGTACATGCATACATACATACACATCTATGCAGACATACATGCATATACTTATATGTGCGCACAGGCACACATGTAGGCAAACATAAAGAGAGAGAAAGATACACATATATACATAAAGATACACATACATACAGATACATTCATATAGATACATATTGATACATGCATATACATACATACATACATAAATACACATGCTTGCTTACCACATTTTTAAGTTATAATATTTTGAACTAGTAACATTTTATTAGTGAGAACAAAATTTAACTTTTATGAGGAGAAGTGAGTCTATAAAGCAAAGTTCGCATGCTTTCACAGTGGCAGTGTAAACGACCCACTAATTAAGCTCTTTTTGCAACAAATTTTTGTTTGCTTTACGTATCAGACCACAACAACAATACTATTTGGAGAATTTTCTATCTTGTTGCATTTTAAACATTTTTGTGATGAGAAGTTATTTTTTATAACTAAATCTTTTAAAGTGCAGTGGTTGTATGAAATTTCTTTCAAGAAAAAAATATTTATAATTCACAACATAGTCGTTTAGGAAGTTATTTACTCATTACAGCCTTACAACTGCCTTTACGGAAAGCCTCAGTCATATCAAATGGATCCTAAATTACAATGAGCAGAGGCTTAAACTCTTTTTATATGTATCATTTAAGAGCTATAAAAACTGCTACTATATATTACCATTATAAAATTAACCTATCCGCACATGCCATAATTTTAGAAATGCTTTATGGACCATCCATCGGCTTTGAGATAACGATAATTTCATCTAATATTTAGAAGAAAAGATGGATAAAATGATGAAGACCATAAAACATGTCTAACTTTTAGTTTATTCCCATAAAATATTTTCTATGAAAGTCATCAATTCTTAATCTTTGAATGAAGTGTTTTCATTAGATAATCAATGATTAGATCATAGTGAACAACCCTAAATTAGTAAGCTCCATTAGGTTTTGATGATTATTATTATTATCAACAATGATTGCCTTCTTTGGTTGCATTTGCTTATGTATAAAGTTTACATTCATTTCAAAATACCAAAAATAGTTATTTAAAAAGTTATACAAAACATGTGAGTTTGCTTAAGGTGGATATGATTTCTCATAGTAGTTTCTTTAGCTTCCAAGTGAATTTATACAGAGATGAAGAAAAGCTTTTAATTTCACAGCAGCTTTAGCTTGTGAAGAAGTGGCAAGTGATTAGCAATAAAAGTGATTAGTGTTGTTTGTTTTTTATCAAGTGACAACTACAATTTTTAGCAAATTGACTTTGAGCTATTATTAGACTTTTGGGTAAAAACTTCATAAATTCATAATTTTTTATAGATTTTAGCGGTTATAATGATTAAACGAGTACAATTAGGCTGATAAATAAACGTTGATATGAGATATGATTGATATTCGTCATCAATTGAGTGTATATTAAAATATTTGATATTAATTATGATGTTAAGATTAATTTTTGAGTAATCTTAAAAACAATTTATTTGTTCGAGTTGACTTGGCTAATCTCAAACATCTCAAATTCGAGAGAAAATATTATGTTCGGAGGACCGACTTACGAACGACAATATGAATCACATTATGCCTCAAAACATACGAGATGGCGCGATCAACGCCATCATCAGTAAAACAAAATATTTTCTCCACAATTTGACAACAGTTTAAAAAGTTGATTTTTCACTTGAATAAAAAGAAAGATGACAAAATTTAAATGAAAGGAAGATAGATTAAATTTTAGTAAAGTAACTGGCACCAATGATCGTACTGCTCTTCACACACCCACAACTTTTACTGCTTTATACTCCATAACAGTTGCTTCGCATGAAGAATATATTCACATGCATGAACAATTTTCCTCAGATAGACATTGCCTTGTCTTCTTATGCTTTGGGAGAAACTGAGCCCAGCGTTGTCATATCTTTGCTCCAGTTTGCTTTTTTACACGAATTTCCATGCATGAAACAACATTATTAATTTACACGTGAAGATCCCTCGGCCGACATTCACACTCATCATCTTCGTGAAGAAATTACATTTTTTTTTAATTTGAGTTTTTTTAATGAAAAAAAAAAAGATTCATACCAAACAAATTGATTAGTGGTCCAAATGATTACAAGCCATTGAGATTAGCTGTCTGAAGAGCCTAAACAATTGAGTAGAATTACTNAACAACATTATTAATTTACACGTGAAGATCCCTCGGCCGACATTCACACTCATCATCTTTGTGAAGAAATTAATTTTTTTTTTTTTAAATTTGAGTTTTTTAATGAAAAAAAATATATGATTCATACCAAATAAGTTGATTAGTGGTCCAAATGATTACAAGCAATTGAGATTAGCTGTCTGGAGAGCCTGAACAATTGAGTAGAATAAGGGAAGAGAAGACCCTCATAAAATCTAAAATGGGAAAGATGTCTAGACAACCATAACAAAATCAAACATAATGAATGAAGAAAGACTTTAAATTTCTTCTAGATATATCAAAACCAAATAAATGAAGTCAGTTGCACACATTTCATGTCCTCATACACTACTTACAACTTGTGAATTAGTGTTAGAATTTGAGTGGGATTTTATTTCGGCGCAAGCTTTGCATTGAATATTCGTTAGTTTATTGTCCAGCGTTGCCAAAGATTTTAAAATTGGACACAAAGAAATATTTCAGATTTAGTATCCGATTTTATGTAGGTCATGGCTGGCGCAAAATAGGACTCAAATATCCTATTATGTCTTCCCCACAAGACTTAACCTCATTTGCCCATTGACTCCATTTCGGTCTCGTAAGAGGTAGCAAAATCGGCAATATCGGGCGACTTCAAATGAAGCCGATCACATTTTCACTGGCCAAATCACATCTCCAGCACGGTAAACTCCTCTTTGAGCTTTTGGTTTTTTTTTTCTCTCGAATATCCCCTCATGAGATTTGGGGTTTTTAACTTTTCGTGTTATGTAGATTTGTTAATTTAGTGTTAGATTTGTAATGTATATAGTTGGTGGGTTGCTATGTGAAATTTCAAATATATTTCTTTTTTGAATATTTGAAATTTGATGTTTATGTGTCTGTTATATAATGCATATTGATTGTGTGCTTTTTATATTAAAAATGAAGTTTAAGTATTATCTTCGTCAGCCTATAAAAGAGAAGCATAAAACTAAATTAAATTTGCAAATAATAAACGATGAGTGACTTTAGGATTAAAGTCAATTTGGAAAAAAAAATTAATCCGCGAAAGAGTTGGTGTTGTGCTGGTGGCATAAATGATTAGAGAGAGTCGACTAAGATGTGGTAGGAAAGATTAGAGAGAGTTGGCGCTGTGCCGGATTTAGGCATATTGTATAAAATTGATCTTAATTTATTGATTAAATAAAAATAGGGCACTCATATGACACAATGGAAAAAGAAGCTTCATGTAGTCAGCCATTTATAGTGGGAAAAAAGCTTTGTTTTTTTGTCACCTTAAACGTAAATCATCTAATAACCTTATTAGAATAGCAGATGTTATAAATATTACTTCTATTAAGAAAGGCAGAGGTAAAACTAAAAAAGAATAAGGCAAATTGTATAAAAAATTATTTCAATCTGTTAAAATTAATGAAAAATATGACATTCAATAGGACGCAATGAAGAACAAAGATTCATATACTCGACCCCAATAAATTTGTATGTTGTAATACATGAGATTTGGATTGTCAATATGACTAATATTAATTGTACTAATTTGTAGAGTATACATATATTGCAGATGAATATTANAATGGGAAAGATGTCTAGACAACCATAACAAAATCAAACATAATGAATGAAGAAAGACTTTAAATTTCTTCTGGATATATCAAAACCAAATAAATAGAGTCAGTTACAGACATTCCATTTCCTTATACACTACTTACAACTTGTGAATTAGTGTTAGAATTTGAGTTGGATTTTATTTCGGCGCAAGCTTTGCATTGAATTTTCGTTAGTTTATTGTCCAGCGCTGCCAAAGATTTTAAAATTGGACGCAAAGAAATATTTCAGATTTAGCGTCGGATTTTATGTCCACCATAGCCGACGCAAAGTAGGACTCAAATACCCTAATATGTATTCTCCAAATGACCGAACCTCATTTACTCCCTAACTCCATTTTGGTCTCATAAGGGGCAGCGAAATCGGTAATAACCGGCAACTTCGAACGGCACTGATAACTTTTACACTGGCCAAATCACATCTCTAGCATGGTAAATTCCTCTCCGAGCTTTTGGTAATTTTTTTTTCTCTCGAGTCTCCCCTCATGAGATTTGGGGTTTTTAACTTTCCATGGACGTAAATTTGTTAATTTTAGTGTTCGATCTGTAATGTATATAGTTGATATGGTTATTATTTGAAATATCAAATATATATTTTTTTGAATATTTGAAATTTGATGTTTATGTGTTAGTTATATAATGCATATTAATTTTGTGCTTTTTATATTAAAAATGAAGTTTAGGTGTTATCTTCGTCAGCCTATAAAAGAGAAGCATAAAACTAAATTAAATTTGCAAATAATAGGCGATGAGTGGCTTTAGGATTGAAGTCAATATGCAAAAAAAAAAAAAATCCGTGAAAGAGTCGGTGTTGTGCCGGTGGCAGAAATTATTAGAGAGAGTCGACTAAGGCTGCGTTTGGGACAGCTTATTTAGAGCTGTGGTGTTTTCAAAACCCCACCGCCTATTTGGAAATTCCAGTGAGATTGTGTTTAGGGAAACTCTGTTTTTAGGTTTGTATTATACGTGGATCACGGGGTCCTCCCTATGATCTGAGTTTAATGCTGTTGAAAGACAACACTTGCCACTCCCGTCTCCTCTGCCCTAATCTCGCGTCCCTCCTCTGCCCTGAGAATCATTTCGCAAAGGCTCGATCCCGTGCGTAGCGCTCCTCGACAGTCCTCTGTCTCCACCGTCTTGTGTTAGCTTTGCGCTCCTCCATATTCCGGTCGCTCCTCCGTATTTCGTTCAGCGAACTCCTCTGTCTTCGATTTGAAGAAATCCTCCCTCTTCTCTTCTCGTTCTCACTGGTAACCTCATTTTTTTAACTCCTTCATCATCTGTTTAGGGCTCCGATTTATCTTTTCCCGTGAAGATGCCGCTGGAAGTTTTTCCTTTCACTGCTTGTTCATCCAAGTGCTTTTGTTAGAGATATTTGGGACGGTTTTTTTTTTCTGTGGAAGTTTATGTGCTGGAAGTTTACATGTTTTTTCTTATTGTGGAAGTTAATTCCGCTTTTTCGTTTATGACGGAATTGATACATCTTTGTTAAGCTCTTTTTCGATATTAAGAACGATGATGGTGATCTAGTTACCTTTAGGATCTTTTGGAAGTAGTATACTTTTAAAAAGAACTTTCTTTTTTCAATTTTGTTAAATCTAGTTACCTTTAGGAAATTGTTTACGCTTAATATAGCATTAATATAACATTAATTTAAATAAGCTGTCTCCAGAAAGCACAAAAGAAATAACTCTAGCTTATTCAGAATATGGGTAGTTTGGTCATTTTTTTCAGAATCAGCTGTTCTCAATAAGCACAAACCAAACAGAAAGACAAATTATCTGAATCAGCTGCTTATCACCAGATTATCTGGATAAGCAGCTTATCAGGATAATCTGGATAAGCTGCAGCTACCCCAAACAGACCTTAAGATGTGGTAAGAAAGATTAGAGAGAGTTGGCATTGTGTCGGATTTAGGCATATTGTGTAAAATTGATCTTAATTTATTGATTAAATGAAAATAGGGCACTCATATGACACAATGGGAAAAGAAGATTCATGTAGTCAGCCATCCATAGTGAGAAAAAGGCTTTGTTGTTTTGTCACCTTAAATGTAAATCATCTAATAAATCTATTAGAATAGCATATGTTATAAATATGACTTCTATTAAGAAAGACAGAGATAGAACTAAAAAGACCAAGGAAAATTGTATAAAAAATTATTTCAATCTGTCAGAATTAATGAAAAATATGACATTCAATAGGACGCAATGAAGAACAAAGATTCATATACTCGACCCCAATAAATTTGTATGTTGTAATACATGAGATTTGGATTGTCAATATGACTAATATTAATTGTACTAATTTGTAGAGTATATCTATATTGCAGATGAATATTAAAAATGTGAGAACATGGATGTATACATATTATATCTAGGAAGAAAACAACTTCCTAACACTATTTATTTGCAAGGTTTCTCTCCTTTAATATTCGAAACATAAAAACAATGTTAAGTTTATGCCACTTTTCAATGAAAATTTGTAACAACAGAGATTAGAGATGCTAAATCTGACTCAAGAAAAAGTTTGATGCAAATGTTGATGCTATTTCATTAACCGAAGCCCATTTTAATGCCAAATTTTTTTCAAAGCAAATTGAACACTAATGGTAATTTTCGTTGGAAATAACTATGATTAGCGCAAGAAAATTTCGACGCTAATATGCCCAATTCTTGTACTATATACTAGAATTTCTTATCTCGTTGAGGCTTTTTTTGTTTAATTAAGGAAAACTACACTTGAATCTTAGTTATATTGACATGAAGTTAATGACATTATGTATTTTCTACTTGTTGGTCTTTGATTGTGGACTCTTAAAATGATAATACACTTGAGAGCGATGATAACGTATTCCAATTGTGGAGAGACTTGACTAATTGTCTTGGAAGGCTATCTTAACTTAGTTTAGATTCCTATTATCATTATGAAGTACTTACATGTATGATCTCCATTACTGATACTTCTACTAACATAGTTGCTATTATTGAATGCCTACTATTGATGCCATTAGCTTTTTTTCCTCATACCCTTGGGAATGCTTTTACTTGCTATCTAATTCTTCTTTAACATAATTGCTTGGATTGTGTCTTGGCTTTTTGCCTGGATACACCTAAGCTCANACCTGCAACTCAAAATGCATGTCAGAGCCTTTATGTATATAGAGCTGGAAAAGTAAAGTTTTCGAACCTTCCTAACTCTATGTTATGTATTGGGGGGGGGCCCTTAAATTTTAAGGATAATATTATTAAGCAAAACATATTAAGTTTAATAGATCCCGGGGTCCTTAAATTTTAAGGACAATATTATTAAGTAAAACATATTAAGTTTAATAGATCCCTCCTTAAATTTTAAGGATAATATTATTAAGTAAAACATATTAAGTTTAATAGATCCCTAAGGTAAATTTTAAGGATAATATTATTAAGTAAAACATATTAAGTTTAATAGATCCCTAAGGTATTTATTTTTAAGGATAATATTATTAAGTAAAACATATTAAGTTTAAAAGATCCCTAAGGTATTCAACAGCTGGAAAAGTAAAGTTTTGGAAACCTTCCTAACTCTATGTTGTGTATTGAGGGTCCTTAAAACTAGAAAAGTAAAGTTTTGGAAACCTTCCTAACTCTATTTTGTGTATTGGGGGTCCTTAAATTCTCTAGAAAAGTAAAGTTTTGGAAACCTTCCTAACTCTATTTTGTGTATTGGGGGTCCTTAAATTCGAAAAATAAAGTTTTGGAAACCTTCCTAACTCTATGTTGTGTATTGAAAAAGTAAAGTTTTGGAAATCTTCCTAACTCTATGTTGTGTATTGGGGGTCCTTAAATTTTAATAAAGTAAAGTTTTGAAAACCTTCCTAACTCTATGTTGTGTATTGGGGGTCCTTAAATTTTAAGGAATAAAGTTTTGGAAACCTTCCTAACTCTATGTTGTGTATTGGGGGTCCTTAAATTTTAAGGGTGATATTATTAAGTAAAACGTATTAAGTTTAAAAGATCCCTAAGGTATTTACCAGATTAAGAGTGGGGAGCAGGCCCATGCAACCTTCTTAATATGTGGTAAAAAGTCTTGGGTTTATTTAAACTTTATTACCTTACTTAATAATTCATCCTGAATATCCTGATGCTCAGCGAATATTGATGTCTTGATTATCCCCAAGAATAAGGTAATTATGT
>JXCR01123084.1:84774-113203 GCA_002079205.1 Phalaenopsis hybrid cultivar | reverse complement strand
ATATATATATATATATATATATGTATATATATAATTTTAAAAAAATATGAAATCAAATTGATCCCATGTTTTTTAGAGTTTAAATGAGAGGGTACTATACCTCAAACCCTGTACCTAACCTGAAGGATAAATACAAGATTTGAAGATGAGGCTTGATCAAATAAAAAAAGAAATATATGACATCTATTTGGTCTACAAAACTATTTTATCTGCTGATAATTTCTCCTATTTAATATAAAGGATTAAATAGGGTTTTTTATTAAGTTGGGTTCGGAAAAGCTTCCAATAAAGGCAATCCCTTATAGTTAATTACATCTTAAATGACCGAAGTCACCTAAGAAAACTCTCGAAGAAAGTTAGAAAGTATTATTTTCAAGGAGTTCAAAAGAATAGGACTTTCCAACAAAATTGGACAAAGAGGTTTGAAATTGTATTGGCCTAAATTTGGAGCATTTTGTTGTAGAAACCAAAGGAGGAAGAAATAGGGGATGTCACAGACCCAAAGGAGAACCTCGATGACTTCTCAATCTATCCTATTGTTTATCTTCAATTTAGAGAGGAAATACTTATATGAGTGTTTCATCCTATCAATTTTATTAGTTGAGGGCTTACTTTTGTGTGAAACGATCACACAAATAGCCTGGAATATGTGAGGATTTAGGTCATGACAGACGACAACCTCGAAATCCTAAGATGAGTTAGATCTTAGTTTAACAGCAGAGCTATACAAATTTCTAAAGAAGAGGTGAGGATTTATGTTGCATAAGAAGACAATCACAAAATTTTATGGCTTGGTTATTTAATTCTAAGGATTGAAATTAGTTTAGCTACGAAATATAAGTTTTTTTGTTCAAGATGTACGTGCTACCCATAGTGCTAGCTCCAAGCTCATTGCCATGACGAGTTTAAGTTTTGTAGTGTGTCAAGTTAAATCCTTAAAAAATTTATGCGGGCATGTTAAAGTTGATTAGAGCAATGGCGGTTAGGATCCTACGATTCCCTCATTCTGGTACCACTATTTTCTATTGGAATCACTTTGTCCAAATAAATTTATTAAACTCAATTTACTGAGTTTCATACTTTCATTTGGACTGTGGGAAGCCTCGTTAGCAATCGTAGGTTACCTCATCTAAGGAATTCCCGATCATCAGATAGGTCTGTCTTAATTTAGTTATAGTTGTGGGTTTATTTGTGATGTTTGTGATTAAATTTTAAGTTATCTTATATTTTGAATGTTGTGGTGGTGAATTTTGTATCGGTTGATTTTAATCTTGATTTTAGGTTTTGGTTATGTGGCTATCCTAGTAGTTTTGGTTTTCATGTAGGCTGACATCATTGTTTAACATTCAAGTTTATAAGCCTGAAAGTACAGTGTGGAAAGTATAAAGAAAAGAAGACGGTACTGTAAACTATAGAAGCGTACCTGACAAGTCTTCTCGTTCCACCACCTTAAACTCAAAAATGCATGTAACGGCATTTTATATGAATTGAGAAAAATAACGTTCTCGTGATCTACCAAATCATAAATCATATCTTGGTGGGTCCCTATTAGTTTGATTAAGGATGATTTTTTTTAGCTAAACATATTAATTTTAGTAGACCTCCGAGGTATCTAACAATTCTGGAGAAAGAAGTAGGTCCATGCTTCCCTCTCACCGCTTGGTGAAAAGCCTCGAGCTCATTTAAACTTATTACGTTGCTTAATAATTCAACATGTAATTATCTTGAATGCTCAATGAAGATTGATGTTCCAATTATCCATAAGAGTAAGGTAATTATCATTTATTACTCAATTTGAAAATTATTTCGGTGAAGACCCTTAAAGGGGCAAGTTAGTGTTATTAAGACATTTAGTCAATTTTAGTTCTAGCTTGGGCTTGAAGTGTTTCAAAGCTGTTCAATTTTTTTTTTTTACATTCACTTTTCTAATCGTCATTTAACCAAATTTGATTTAGCTTAAGTCACTACTAAGCCCTTAAGACTTTTGAATGTTATTTGAACATCCCAAATGGAGTATTGAATTAATGAGTTATTAACACCTAAAACTATACCCCTAAGTCTAGGATCACTCAATTTGGTAGACTTCCAAATTTTAATCGTCTAGTAAATTTTAAAATAATCCTTTAATTAGAAAAAATGAGATTGGTTTCTACCACTTAATACCTTATGTTTCAATCATCAAGATATGTTTATTAAAATCAAAGGTTGCCCATTTCCCTTTCTTGAATTAAGTCTAAATGTTAATTAAGGCTAAATTTCTAAAATTACACTTTTGCTTCTAAGGCTCTACCACTTCATAATTTATCAAATTTAATTGAAATAACTTTGGAATTTTCATCCCACCTTACAAATGGGTCAATTAAGAAATCAGAGGTAAAAATGTGATTTTTTCAAATTTTAATTTAATTTATATATTTATTAATATGCAAGTATAAGGATTTTCAAAAAAATTTCCAAAACCTGACAAAGGTAAAGCTTAATCTATTGAAATTTTTACTGGAGGTAGACCTAGACAAGAGAGCTACTTGGACCAAATTTCATAATTTTTGGAGTTTTATTTTAATTATTAGAATTATTTTAAATTTTCAAGTTTTAGTTAATTATAAAATATTTTAAATATGGAAATTTGAATTTTGCATTTTTATTAAATCTCTCTGAGGTCAAGAAACCGAGAGAAATAAATTTTACATTTTCTAACTTTTCTTTGAATTATTAGAATTTTTTGATTGAAAGTTTAAGAAAAATCATTTTGTAGCCTTTAAAAATTATTTTTAGCTTTAAAATTCAATATCCTCACTTAGAAAATTAGAAAAAATATTCCAATTGTTCCTAATTGCTTAGGAAAAAGATTAGAAGATTTCCATGAATTTTATCAATTTTGTGGTTTTTATTATTTTTTAAATATTTAAATATATATAAGGGGGTTAAAAATGAAGTTTTTATTTTAGTTACAATTTTATTTTTAGAAAATTCATCTGATCACAAAGAAATCCCAAAACTAATTTTTATAATTTTTTTGTTATATTTTAATTAAAAAAAAACTTTTTAGTGTCATAATGACATTTAACTTAAAAAATCAATTTGAGTTATCAAATGGGCTCCAAATGTTTTAAATTTTTTTAATGGAGAGTTTTCTGNTAGGAAAATCCTATGGCTAGACCTAGGCTACTAAAGAAGTTTTCTATACCTCAACCAAAAATGAGGTCAACAGTCTTAATCATTTTGAAATAGATTTTTGAGTGATAATAATTCATCATCAAGACTTTTGAATGTTATTTGAACATCCTAAATGGGATATTGAATTAATGAGTTATTAACACCTAAAACTATACCCCTAAGTCTAGGATCATTCAATTTGGTAGACTTCCAAATTTTAATCGTCTAGTAAATTTTAAATTAATCCTTTAATTAGAAAAAAAATGAGATTGGTTTCTACCAATTCATACCTTATGTTTCAATCATCAAAATATGTTGATTAAAATCAAAGGTTGCCCATTTCCCTTTCTTGAATTAAGTCTAAATGTTAATTAAGGCTAAATTTCTAAAATTACACTTTTGCTTCTGAGGCTCTACCACTTCATAATTTATCAAATTTAATTGAAATAACTATGGAATTTTCATCCCACCTTACAAATGGGCCAATTAAGAAATCAGAGGTAAAAATGTTATTTTTTCAAATTTTAATTTAATTTATATATTTATTAATATGCAAGAATAAGGATTTTCAAAGAAAATTCCACAACCTGACAAAGTTAAAGCTTAATCTATTGAAACTTTTACTGGAGGTAGACCTAGACAAGAGAGCCACTTGGACCAAATTTCATAATTTTTGGAGTTTTATTTTAATTATTAGAATTATTTTAAATTTTCAAGTTTTAGTTAATTATAAAATATTTTAAATATGGAAAATTGATTTTTGCATTTTTATTAAATCTCTCTGAGGTCAAGAAACTGAGATAAATAGATTTTACATTTTCTAACTTTTCTTTGAATTATTAGAATTTTTTGATTGAAAGGTTAAGAAAAATCATTTTGTAGTCTTTAAAAATTATTTTTAGCTTTAAAATTCAATATCTTCACTTAGAAAATTAGAAAAAATATTCCAATTGTTCCTAAATGCTTAGGAAAAAAAATTAGAAGATTTCCATGAATTTTATCAATTTTGTAGTTTTTATTATTTTTTAAATATTTAAATATATATAAGGGGGTTAAAAATGAAGTTTTTATTTTAGTTACAATTTTATGTTTAGAAAATTCCTCTGATCACAGAGAAATCCCAAAACTAATTTTTATATTTTTTTTTGTTATATTTTAATTAAAAAAAAACTTTTTAGTGTCATAATGACATTTAACTTAAAAAATCAATTTGAGTTATCAAATGAGCTCCAGATGTTTTAAACTTTTTTAATGGAGAGTTTTCTGAACTTTTGATTACAGTGAAGATTAAAAATTAAGTCATTTAGATGTTTATTTTTGCCAAATTAATTTTCTTTGTGTTTTAGGGTTTTGTGAGATTTAAGTGTGTTCTTAATGACTTAGCTTATGAAATATTTTACTAAAGGTTCTTTAGTCACAGTAAACGTTCCAAATTTTTCTTGGACNTAATTTTCTTTGTGTTTTAGGGTTTTGTGAGATTTAAGTGTGTTCTTAATGACTTAGCTTATGAAATATTTTTCTAAAGGTTCTCTAGTCACAGTAAACGTTCCAAATTTTTCTTGGATTTTTCTAAATAACATGCTAATTATCATGATTAATTTATGCAAATAATAGACATAAACTTCAAAATCATGGATCTTTGTCTAGGGTTCTCCTCTGACTTTAGAAAAATTAGGGAATGTCCCCTAAGATAGAGGCAACAACATGCCAAAATATCAAGCCATGAGAAAATGCNAAAATCATGGATCTTTGTCTAGGGTTCTCCTCTGACTTTAGAAAAATTAGGGAATGTCCCCTAAGATAGAGGAAACAACATGCCAAAATATCAAGTCATGGGAAAATGTCTACATGCTTGGAGAATTAAAAAACTCAAAATAATATCTAATTAATTAAAACTAAAATATGCATCAAATAAACTTCAAACCATTTCCATGTTATTCTCCTCTGTTCACTAAGCACTAGGATATTTTTATTTTATTTTTGTAAATTTTCTACACCAAGATATGAATTTTTAAATTCAGAGAGCATTTTCTAAATTATTTAAATACCTATTTTTCTATTTAAAGGCGCGGCGCCACCTTATCCTAGGCAGCCCTAAACGGCGACGCGGTGCGCTCCCATTCACTGTGCTTTCCACCATAGCATGCCACACGGCCCTTGTTTCACGTATCAAGAGTTCATCCAGCTAGATCTCGTCCGTTGATGAGATAAACCCGCGATCGAATGGCTCCCCGTCATCGTCCCCAAAAAGGATAACCCAAAAATCGTCCACACTCAAACTTTAAGATCTCCCTCTAGAATTAACCAAATCTCATGGGGTTTGTTCCTAGAGCTTCATCTACTCAAGACAAACCTATCTTTACGAATTATACAGTATGAAATACATTAAATATGTATTGAGAGTGAAGATAGGCTCGAATTAGGGTTTGAGTTCAATACCTTTGCCTGAGAGGGGAGGCCTCAATCAGATGGTTGTGGTGACTTTGATTGGTCCCATCGAACCTCAAGATGAAGCATTGTGCTCTAGTGAGTGGTCTAGGTATGAATTCGACAAAGCTCAATTTTAGATGTTGATTGAAGTCTATAATAAAGGTTGTTTGAGAAGGGGCTTTTGTAGGGAATCAACTTCTTTCACAGTGGGGAAGGTGTGTGCAAAATTAACTAAAGTTTGATTCACTATGGAGGTGTGGAGAGATCTGTCCTAATTTTTGGCAAAAATTCAAGCTCAAAAGTGAGCTTCCACAGTGATGCTCAGTAGGGGAAAATGGTTGGCTTGAACTGAGGAGGTCTTAGGAAGTTCTTGAGGGCAGTTTGGCAGAGTTTCCTTAAGAAAATTTTAGCTCTCCTTCATTGAACATGGAGGTGAGGTTTAAATAAAAATGGCTTAGGATGGCTGCCATGGCCAATTTTGGGGTGCGAAATGATGCTTATGTGGAGAGCAGAGAAGCTCTAAATTTCAAATGGGATGAGGTGGCCTCTAGGTTTGAATTGGGTATAAATTTTTTGGGGTGGCTCATTGTTTTGGGGTTTTCCGAAAACTAGACCGGCCGACAAGGCCAGGGGAGGTGGCTAAGAAGTCGATGAGCCAGGGGGAGGCCTAATCATAATTTACCCCCAAGGGTAAGCAATGATGGAGGAGATTTTGCAAGTTGGGTCCTAAAAAGGTTTAAAATCCATTAATTTAGGGATTCATTGGTTCGTAACATGCTCTAGTGGGTTTTTCATGGTTTAGCCTGGTCCGTAAGAGGAGTTTGGTGGCTGTGAAGTCATAAAGTTGGTGGCTTTAAGGTGGCTAGGAAAATTTTAGTGCATGGGTCCAAGTGAGTCAATTTGGCTTAAAGTGGGTGTGGGTTAGGCTAGCCATGACTTTGAGCCCAAATGATTGATCAACATTGTGCAAATTATTGTAATGAAGATTTTTGGTGACAGATTGAAATGATTTTGAGTTCAATTTGAAATATTTTGGAAATTTGGTCACTTTGGGCATGTTGGGCTAGACTCAATTGGGCTAGGCTTGGGATAAGTCCAAATTGATTGTTGAAAATGGTCAATAGGAATGTCATGAAGAGTTTTCTACATAAATTGGGTGCCAATTTTGGTATATGGAAATCAATTTGGGGCAAAATTAGGGTTTTTTTATTTGAGTTAAAATTAAATGAAATTGAGACCTTACTAAGGCTAATTGAAGGACAATTTTGATGTGTATGACTGTTATGAAGAGTTTAGGATTCAAATTGACGCCAATGAAGTAGGTCATGGGGTTCAAATTGGTGGGATTAGGTCATGTAGCCTAAATTGGGGGTTTGACCTAGATCAAAATTGGGATCAAAGCATGGGACAATTGAGCTTGGTTTTGGTTTAAATTGATCATATGAAAGATGAACTTGAGTTTAGGATTGAAATTGGCGGGAAATTGGGACCAAATTGATGGAAATTTGAGGTAGATTTGGGAAAATTGGGCCTTTAAAGGCAATTTGGAGGTTTTGGTCAACTTGATCAAATTAGTCAAATAGAAGGGTCCAAATTTTGTTTTGAAGACATTTGGAGTGATTTTGAAAGTTTTGGTAGAGTTTGTGTGCCAAGGGAATTTTTGTAATTTTGGCAATTTTATGGGTATTTTGGTAAATTTAAAATTTTTAGGTAGTTTTGGGTAATTTGGGTATCTTCAAAAGGTTTGAAATGGTTTTTCAAACAATTTTGGGTGTTTTGGGTGAATTTCAGAATTTTGCCCAAATTTAAGGTCCCAAGGGTATTTAAGTAATTTTGGGGAGTTTAGGGGCAAAAGACCAAGTTGAATGTTTTTGGTAGAATTGGGGAGCTAACCACCATAAATGAGCTATGGAACAATGGGAACCCCATTTGGGTCCTCCATGCATTGGTCTTATCTAAACCCTAGCTTGGGGCTAGTAGGTTTTGGGGACCATCTACTTGAGTCTCCCAAAGGATCAAGGGACCAAAGTTAGGAAAAATTGGGTTTAAGGTTGTAAGTAATTATGGGTGAAAGTAAATTCAAGTGAGTGAAAATGAGTGACTTGGCCCCAGACCAATACCTAGAGTCAACCCTAAGGGCAAGCAGTCCTTTGGGAACACATCTTTAGCTCCCTCATAACGACCCTACCTACTAAGTGCTAGAGGTTAGGAGCAATATGTGGAGCTTCATGATTAGCAAAATGGAGTGTAGAATTTCTAATGGAGAGGGTTCCTTTTCTATTCTTCAAAGAATAGTAAACATGAAAGTCCTATGGCTAGACCTTAGGCTACTATAGAGGAAAAACTAAACCACAACCAAAAGTGAGGTCAACAAAAGGACCGTCAATAGGTGCGGTGTGCTGGATAAGCATACCGCGCGTATTGGTGTTGACCGACGAGATCAACAAAACCAATACAAACTTCTAAGTCAATAGACCTAAAATAAGGTGTAGAATTGTGTGTGCTGTTTGTTTCCACTGAGGAATTAGCGTATGAATATTTGCTCGAAGTCAAGAATTAAGAACTCTAGCTAAGGACTAGAGAGTGGGTTTGAGTTATCAAGTTTCAGGTATTTCTAGAGGATGGGAATCATTATGTAAGTGCTGACCCCGGGGTGGGAATTGAAATTTAGAGATTAATTTCAGAAGAGGGTCAGAAGTTAGGGACTGACCTTGAAAGGAAAGCAATCAGAAGTTAAGGGTTGATTCCAAAATGAGAATTGAAAGTTAAGGATCAATCTCAAGAGAGAGCCAGAAGTTATGGACTGACCACGAAGGGAAAGGAATAAGAAGCTAAGGACTAATTCCAAAATGAGAATTAAAAGTTAAGAATTAATCTCAAGAGAGAGTCGGAAGTTAAGGACCAACCTCGAAAGGAAAGGAATCAGAAGTTAAGGACTGATTCCATAATGAGAATTGAAAGCTAAGGATCAATCTCAAGAGAGAGTCAAAAGTTATGGACCGACCTCAAAAGGAAAGGAATCAGAAGTTAAGGACAGATTCTGAAATGAGTGTTAAAAGTTAAGGATTAATCTCAAGAGAGAGTCGGAAGTTAAAGACCGACATCGAAAGGAAAGGAATCAGAAGTTAATGACTGATTCCAAAATGAGAATTGAAAGTTAAGGATCAATCCTAAGAGGGAGTCAGAAGTTAAGGACCAACATCAAAGAGAAAGGAATCAGAAGTTAAAAGTTGATTTCAAAATAAAAATTGAAAGTTAAGCTTGAATCTCAAGAGAGATTCAAAAGTTAAGGACTGACCTCGAAGGGAAAGGAACCATAAGTTAAGGATTGACTTCGAAGGGAAAGGAACCCGAAGTTAAAAATTAATTTGATTCCAAAACGAGAATTGAAAGTTAGGAGTCAATCTGAAGAGAGTGTCAGAAGTTAAAAACCGACCTCGAAAGGAAAGGAATCAGAAGTTAAGAAGTGGTTCCAAAATGAGAATTGAACATTAAGAATCAATCCCAAGAGAGAGTTGGAAGTTAAGGACCAAACTCAAAAGGAAAGGAATCAGAAGTTAAGGATTGATTCTGAATTGAGATTTGAAAATTATGTATCATTCTCAAAAAGAGAATTAGAAGTTAGGGACTTATCTCAAAGCAAGTGAATCAAAAGTTAGGGATTGATTCCGAAAAGAGAATTGAGATTTAAGGATCAAATCTCAAAAAGAGGATTAAAATTTAGGGACCGACCTCAAAGCAAGGGAATCATAAGTTAAGGACTGATTTCAAAATGAGAATTGAAATTTAAGGATTAAAACTCAAAAAGAGGATTGGAAGTTAGGGACCAACCTCAAACAGAGGGAATTAGAAGTTAGGGACTGATTCCAAAAGGAGAATTCACATTTAAGGATCAAATCTCAAAAAGAGGATCGAAAGTTATGGACTGACATAAAAGCGAGGGAATCAAAAATTAGGGACTGATTCCGAAACGAGAATTGAAATTTAAGGATTAAATCTCAAAAAGAGGATCGGAAGTTAGGGACAAACCTCAAAGCGAGGGAATCAAAAGTTAGGGACTGATTCTAAAACATTATTGAAATTTAAGGATCAAATCCCAAAAAGAGGCTCAGAAGTTAGGGACTAACCTCAAAGCGAGGAAATCAGAAGTTAGGGATTGATTGCAAAATGAGAATTGAACTTTAAGGGCCAAATCTCAAAAAGAGGATCGAAAGTTTGGGACCGACCTCAAACCAAGGGAATCAAAAGTTAGGGACTGATTCCAAAACATGAATGAAAATTTACAAAGAGTTTGTAGTGTTAAACCAGAGATATGTGTTATGTGAAAGGTTGACACTATTGAGGAAGATATGTGAAATTTTGTGAGATTTAGTGCAGACAAGGATGGTCTTGCTACGCGAGCAAAGAGTAAAATACCAAGAAGTCGAGAGAATCAACTCAACAGATTTATTTNAAAGGAACCCTCACCATTAGAAATTCCAAACTCTTCTCTACTCAACTTAAAGTTCCACATATTGGTCCTAACACCTAGCACTTAGTAGGTGGGGTCACTATGGGAGAACTCAAGATGAGTCGCCCTTAGGACTGTTGGACCTCAGGGTTGACCCTGGGTGTTGGTCTAGGGCTTAAGGTACATGCTTGCACTCACAATCACTCACTATCTTAAACTTAAACTTTTAGGTACTTTTGGGATACTCCTGTAGGTGGTCCTCTAAACCCAGCCCTAGGCTAGGGTTTGGCTAAGACCACTACATAGAGGACCCAAAATGGGGTTTTCATTGGTCCATGGCTTATTGAGGACGGTTGGCACTCCAACTCTACCAAGATACTCAACTTATCATTTTGCCCCTAAATTCTCCCAAATTATCTAGATACCTTTGGAATCCCAAATTTGGCCAAAATTTCTAAATCTACATAAAATACCCTATTAGTTCATAAATCATTTTCAAAACAACCTGAAAACACCCAAACTACCCAAAATCACCAAAATTGGCCAAATTACCAAAATACCCCTCCTTATCCCAAAATTCCAAAAATTCCAAAAAAAACCCAAAATTTCCCAAAACATCCAAAATATTCCCAATTTCATTTTTCTCAACTACCACAAGACCCAATTTGGCCAATTTGACCATCTTTGATCAAAACCCCCAAATTGCCCTTTAAAGGCCCATATTTTCCCCAAATTACCCCCAAATGTCTATCCAATTGGTCTCAATTTACCCTAATTTCATTTCTAAACTCAAATTCACCCTTGATGTTACCAATATAGACCAAATCCAAGCTCAATTGGTCCATGATTTGAACCCATTTTGAGCTAAATCAAAAACCCAATTTTTGCCCCAAGACTTGGTTCTACCAAATTGAACCTATAGTCCACTCAATTGGCCACAATATCTGTTGGAAAACCTTCATAACATCCCCACACATCAAAATTGACCTTCAATTGGCCTTGGTGAGACCTCAATTTCATTTGATTTCAACCTAAGTCCAAAAGCCCCAAATTGGCCATGACTTAAAATCTCACCAAATTGATGGCCTTAACCCCAAAATTTCCACTCCATCCCTTCATGAAAAATCTCACAACATTTCCCTTGATCAATTGAACCATTCAATTTGGATTTAGCCCAAGGCTAGCCCTACCTAGACCCATGTCTAGCCCAACATGCCCAAATTGACGAGATTTCAAAAATCCCTCAAAGTAACTTACCAATTGAACTCAAAATCACTTCAACCCTTCACCAAAAATCTTCATAATAATCATCTACAAAATTTTGATCAATCAATTGGGTATTTACATGGCCTACCTAGCCCAAACCCAAACTTTGATCACTTGAACCCACAATGAACCTATGCATTAAAGATGGCCTAACTACCCCAAAGTCATCAAGNAGCACACTAAATACAGATAGATTGTTTTAAAATTAACAAATAAATATATACAAACAATTATTTCATATTTTTTATTTTCTATTTTGCATCAATCAAATATCACAAAAAAAAAATACAAATATATATTGAGAGTATACAAAATTTTTGTTATTATACAGTAGATGTATAAATACATAGAAATCAAATATTATGCATGTAAATGCTCCATTATATAACTGAGGCAATAAGACACAATACATAGCAGCTACGTTTGTTCTAACGGTTGGTGCCTTGATCATTTGGTGTTCACACTTGTGCTTCTTCTTAAACATTATGCAAACACTTTTTTAGAGTAATGATGATAACCAATCAGTGGGGAATGACTCGACTAGTTATTCAATGTTTTAACTTTTGAAGCCTGCTATTTCTCTTATTTCTTAAATTTTTAGTCACTTGTTTGTCTAGGTGACACATCTGTCTGTTAGAAAATCTACTTCTGTATATCTACCAGCCTCATCGACACGACGACTTTGCTTTGATCCGAGGATAAGTTTGTATTCACTACTTGTTTTACTGCTCTTTTGGTGAACTTCCTCAAATTTCCTTCATTGAATTGCTCTTGACGGTGCCTTCTCCTTAGTTGTTATGGAGAACATGAGAGTATTTTTCTTTTTGTTTAATTGGGGTGTACTTAATTTACTCATTTTTTATAATATATTATTATTATTATTATTAATGAAAATCTAGACATGACCTTAAAATTTTCAAAATTAATAAATAAATTCTGCAGCTTCATGTTTTTTTCCTTGAAAATTGGGGTGAAAAGTGAGGACAGAGATCTCTGAAATGGTACGACCAAATCTTACAAAATCGGTACAAGGTTTCAAGGGAGGAAAATGAATGTTAATTTGGTGAATGGAAAGTGATAGTCATTGATATGTATTTTAAATTAACACTGATTTTATGATAAAAAAAAGGAAATATAAGATAAGAAATACAATTAGGTAGATTAGTAATTCACATCTGATGATAATCCTTAGCTTGTCGGGTCCAGTTGAGATTGAGGGTCCGTTTGGGGCCGTTTATAAGTACGGCAGCGATTTTGAAAACGTTATCTGTCACGTTTGAGGTTTTTACACTAAATGCAGGCCGCTGGTCGACCCCCGTGATCGACCCGCAGACTGCATTTCTGCTTATCCCGAAACACACAAGCTGCCCCAAACAGACTCTGAATTTCAATCAGAGCCCAACTCATAAATTAATGCAACAAAGATTTTATATTTTTGTCGGGCAAAATCTATCTTATATTTTGCTTAATTTCGCATCATATTAAATAATTGCAATTGATCATTTTCAACTTTATTACTTTAAAATTTTAATTTTAATTTTATTTTATAAATAAATAAAAATATGTTGGATACGGCTATGTTTTTATTAGTTAAAATTAAATAAATCTGCTAGTTCATTAAGGAAAGGCAAACAGTTCCGTAGACAAATCGATGTCAAAGAAATTTTATTGCAATCGGAAAACAAATTTGACTCGTTTTAATTTTTTTTTTCAAACTAATTATTTTATTTTCCAAAACAAAAATATAAAAAGTGAGAAAATATATATTATCTTACTTTTAATTATTTTTTAAAATAAAAAACGAAAAGTTAATCTCAAGCAAAATAATTAACACCTAAACTTTAATGATTATATTTATAACACTAAAATCTTGTAAATCTTATAAAAAATATCATCATTTTAACTTAAAAAAGTGGAGTATATTTTTTTGCGCTTGAAAATATTGTATATGTGCGGAACTCTATGAAATCATGTCACGTGACGGTGATAGAAAAAATAAAATAAAATATACCCGATAGCACAAAAAAATATTATTTCGTGTTATTCAGGTGTTATTGTGTGTTATTTCAGTGTTATTATATTATTATAACACTGAGAATATTCCTAGAACACAATAACACTTAATAACATACAATAACACCTGAATAACACGGAATAACACATGGGGAATATTCTCTTATGTTACCAGACAAATTTTATTTTTATTTTCTATCATCGCCACATGACGTGTTTTCATTGGACTCCGCATGTAACTCTACGTGCGAAGTCCTGATGCAAGATTTTTTTCTGAGAGAGGTGCCACATATGTAAAAATGGAAGTTTAGCTGTTGGATATGTAAATACAAAAGAGTTGATTATTTACTTTAAGTGGAACATCCACCAAAACAATGCTAAAAGGGGAATTTATATAAATTCCGCAAAATTCTCAACTTTTCATATATCTAACAACCAAATTTTCATGTTTACATACATAGCACTAAATTAGTAAAATTTTTAATAGCACATAAAATATATTTCTATCTCTTTTTTAAATTGAAAATTTTCTTTTCATACATAACTTTATGACACCAAGATTTAATAAATATAAGAGAGATTTACAGATGTACCACCCAATTCCATGTGTTAACAGATCAACCATCAAAACTTCAATTTTTATCTACAAACCACCCAACCTATGTAGAAGACAGTCGATCACATGATTTGTACATAAAAATTAAAGTTTAGGTAATTGACATGTTGATGCATGGAAATTCGGTGGTACCTATGTAGGGCCCCTAAATATAAATAAAAAAACTTAGGATTTTTTTTCTCGGGAATGTTTAGTATTAGTTACAACTAAGCTATACATTAATTAATTAACTGTAATTCTTCGGATTTAGATCTTGTAATTTCGAACATCCGGACTCTGGAAGTAGAGATACGTCTGGAGTCTAATGAAATCATGTCACGGGAAGGTGGCATGAAAATAAAAAAAAAATTCATTTTATTATGAGGGAAAATTCTCCCATGTTATTTGCGCTATTCACGTGTTTTTGTGGTGGTATTCATGTATTATTGTGTTCTGAGAATATTCCCGGTGTTATAATAACACAATAACACATCAATACCGCCACAATACCACCTGAACAATGTGGAATAACACAGGAGGAATATTCCCCTGTGTACCGGGCCGGATCACAAGAAAAAAAAGTTTTTTTTTTTTTTTATCAGCTCCGCGTGAAGGTGGGTCATTGGAGTCCAGACGCATCTCTACGTCCTGGACTCCGAAAGTAATAATTTTTCCGTAGTTTCACAGAAGACTCTTTGTTAACTTCTCCATAGACATTGCCCAAACTTTGATATTAAATATGTAAATACATAAAAAATTGTGTGATATGTATGTAAATTTCCCTTCACTCCATGTAGATAGAAGAGTAATGAATTGCTGATATGGTACAAAAATTNAAGTGTAGGCTAAGGCCTCAAAAAGTACAATTATGTTGACTGCATCAAAGTACATCCAAAAATATCACATGCCAAATACATGTCCTAGGTTGAGCATGCCAAATGCCTATCATGTCTGCTGTGATGAGAATGCAGTAAAAAGGAATCCTCTGAGTGTCTGTCTTTAGTGAGGCAAGCTCCTGATTGAGCTGACCTTCTAAGCCACGCTCCAGAATAGAAGTTCCCTTTGCATGTGCTTAGAGGTGCAACTCTCTCATAGCTACTATGACAGTAGTTCTTCTAATTACGGGTCCGATAGGAATCCATATGGCATTTTTTTGTTATCCATCCTCTGGAAAGTTACGGACACCCTACAGTGTCGCACCCTTGGAACGCAGTGTTTGGCGACGCCTGCTCCGTTTCCTTTAAGAACAAGCACCGAACCAACAAGTAGCAAAATTTCCATGGCTCCTCTGAATTTTCCATGGCCAATGATATCTATTTCTTTTCCAAATAAGATATTTCTCTTGCTTATGAATGAGACCGTGCAGAAAGGCCTCAAAAAGTCATGATGTTCAATGTGTAGAGGTATGTTGTCTCCATCATCACATATGTTGATAATGTAGATCTTGGGAATACAATCAGCTGGCAATATGCTCCATCGGACCATTCTTTTCATCATCCACTTTATCATGGGGGGTAGCGGATCCACCTGATCATGTCTCAGAATCCAAGCAGGATTTCGTTGTCTATCATTAGTGAAGGATTTCCTTTCCTCGCATCCACTTTCTTGGCTCAGAATAGGTTCCTTCCATCAGTAGGCCTGCTCGACCATTGTCTCTTAAATTAAAAATGCTATCGAGAATGTTTTGTTCATTGCTCTTAGAGAAGACCTTGGCATATATCTCCAATCCTTCTAATATTTTGATAAACCTTCCTTGCACTTCTTCGTAGAATTCAAAATTCTTTTTGCTTACCTTACTCATCTTGTAGTATTCTGTTGTACTAATGATCGGTGGCTGTCGGAGATGTTACCTTATTTCAACATTGAAGGGAATCTAGGTGGTGTTGTCTCTGTCTATAGTGGAATCTATGACTCTGCGTCTGACAGAATACATAGCTCTATACCCAATGGAACATATGATTTTGCATCAATTGGGTAATCAGCGGCCTGAAATCCATCATCGGAGGATACATATTCCTCTAAACTACTATAGCGCTCAAGGTGGAGGACATTGCGGTCTGGGCACTTCACGAAAGCCCCTGTAGCTGACGTACCTACAGTTATCTTGGCGTTGCAGGTCGGGCAACCTGTACAAAGAGCATCTGAAGCTGGTGGTATTTCTAGCTCTGTATCAAATCCGGACTCATCGTCTATAGCAGATAGACTGGAAGATGTCTCTCTCATGCCCAAATCATAGATATTCCCCTCAGAGATAGGGGTGAGCAACTTCTTTGCCTCTTTCTGGCATCTCCTCTCCTCTCGTAGAAAAGCCCTATGTTTTTTGCGGCTAGCGTTTCTACGCTGAGTCCTCCTTAGCAGCGCATCAGGAAGTCTTTCATTATCAGCAACGACTAGGCCTCCGGTCGGCATAGCTATCATGGACGGTAGGCGAATGGTCCCCTCCATTGGGTCTTGTTGTACTATTACATTTTTCCATTTTAGTGAGGAATTATTTCTGGTGCTGAACCTTAGCAGTGAGGGTAGCCCTTCTTTTTCCGGACGGGTGACCACATCCATTAGAGGACCCTCATAATCCATGTTAACTTGACTAAAGACCATGTCAAAGTCTATGGTGTCGCCTCGCGGCGCCCTTTCCTCATTGAGTGTTAGGTTTCAACCATATTTAAAAGCAAATATCAACCTCTAGCCTGACATTTCTCTACAAACGATGGGAAAAATAACAGGGAGCTGAAACTTAGTGTGAACAAGATCAAAACAAAATATTTATTAAAGAAAATTTTTAGTTTAATTTTGTGAGAAAACCATTTATTTTTATATGTATTTTATTTAATTTAGTAGAGTACCAAGTTTAAAAAAGAAAATTGAAATGTGCAATTTCAAAAATTGTCATTATGTTGAGGTTAATTTCATTACAAAATTTTGGACCCGATCACAGACATTTGGCCAAATAGATAACCCTAGAACAATTTAAATTTCAAAATTTCATATTAAGCGATGTCAAGCAAAGTCAAGTTGCGTAGTATGTCTTCAGGTATCATCCATTGATCGACAACATGGATCTTTAACCACAGAAATCTACTAACTGGTAGGCTCTAACTGTGTAGACCTTTTCTACGATAAATGGTCCCTTCTAAGTTGGCTCGAATTTTTCACCTACCTTGCAGCATGCTAGAATGGGTCTTTTGAGCACGACGACAAGGTCACCAACTTTGAATGTCCTTGGACGGACCAATTTCTATTGAGCTTGTACCATCTTTGCTTGGTAAAGCTCCAAATGTTATTGTGATTCTAGTTTTTTTCCCTCAAGACTCTTTAGTTCTTCAAGTCTGAATTTTGTATTTTCTTCTGTTGTAAGCTGGTTGGTGACAATGATTCTGAGAGACGGTATCGGAACTTCTACCATTAGTACGACCTCGGACCCGTACACGAGCATGTAGGGTGTGCATTAAGTGGCAGTCTTGAACGTTATCCGGTAGGCCTACAAGGCTTCTAATAATTTGTTGTGCCAATCTCTTTTATTTTCATCCAGTATTTTCTTTAAAATTGTACTAACATTTTGTCGAAGGCTTCAGTCAGGCCATTTTCTTTGGGATAATAAATTTTAGAGTATCTCTAATCAATCCCGTGCCCTTTAACCAAATTATTGATTTTGATGCTTTTAAAAGCTGTCCCATTATCAAAAAATATTCTTTGCGGTACTTCGAAATGATTGACGATTTGACTTTTGAAGAATTGAAGGAAGTGTTGTGCCATAACCTCTTGTAACGGTATTGTCTCTGCCCATTTGGTGAAATAATCTGTAGTGAAAAGTATAAATCCGTGCCCATTGGAGGATGGAGGGTCTATCGGACCTATTATGTTCGTGCCCCAACACTTGAATCGCCACGAGGTGACGGTTGGGTGCAGCACATTCGGAGGTTGGTGTAAGACCACCCCATGAACCTTGCATTGGTGACATCTTGTATCCGTGTAGTAGGACATCATTGCTGGCCAATAATATCTGGGTCTTTTAATCTTCAGTTTCATCTTCAGCCCTAACTGGTGAATGCCACACAATCTGGCATGTACTTCTTTGACAATATTATATGCTTCTATTTTTTTTAAACATCGTAGCCACATATGGTTGAACAATTTCCTTAGAGGACGTGACCTACTAGAGCGTATGACATAGCCCTTTCTGTAATGTGATGTGCTTCAGACTTATCTTCTGGTATCTTTCCAGTATGCAAATATTCTATTAATGGCTTGCGCTAATTTTCATTGATGTCTGCAACCACAATCATCATTTCTTCTTCTTTCCGAAGCTTGTGTAGGGTTTCAAGGTCGTTCTCGGTTTCAAAATCATGTATTGTCCGGCGACTTACTGGATGACGAGTTGTGAGTAATCATAGATGGAAATTTCTGTTATATCCATTGAGATTGCCAATTCTAATCTGATGAGTAAGGCTTCATATTCTGCTTCATTGTTGGTACATGGCTCTGTCAGATGGTATGAGAACCTCAACATACCCTTATCTGGCATGATAAAGAACAAACCAATACCTGCTTTGCCTGGTATAACTGTGCCTGATCCCATTCCTTTCAGGCTGATGAAGTTCCGTCAAAGTACATTTCCCATTGTTGCACACTGGAGAATTTCATTTGAATAACTTGCTCATCTGGTGGTTCATCATTAAGAGGGGACCCAGTTGGAAGTGGGTGTGCAACGACAAAGTCTACTAAAATGTATCCATTGATAGCATAAAGGGGAACAAAAGTTAAACTAAATTGTAATAAAATCATTGACCAGCTTGCTAGATGTCCGGAGGGTGTTGGTCGGGTCATCAAATATTGCAACGGATTAACTTTTGAAATTAGGGTAATCTTATGAGAAAGCATGTAATGTCTAAGCTTTTGGACTGTGCAAATCAAGGCTAGATAAGGCTTCTCAATAGCTGGATACCTTATCTCCATCGGTATTAGGTCGCGACTCAATAAGTAGAGTGTGTTTTCTTTACCCTCGTCATTGACTTGGGCTAAGAGGGCACCAAGAGAGTCTTCTAAGGTTGCGATATAAAGTATCAAAGGTTTCCCTGGGATAGGAGCTTCCAAAACAAGAGGTGTCATTGAATACTGTTTGACATCCTCAAATGCCCACTGGCATTTCTCTTCCCAAATGAATTTGGCATTCTTTTTAATTAATGCTGAGAAGGGTTGACACCTACCTGAGAGATTAGAAATAAAGCGTCTCAGATTTGCCGACCTTCTTTGGAAGGAATGTAGTTGTTTCAAAGTTCTGGGTGGAGGCATTTCTAAGATAGTTTTAATCATATCAAGGTTGATCCCGATTCCCCAATGATGGACAATGAATCCTAGAAATTTCTCAGAGGTAACGCCAAAGACACACTTTAAGGGATTCATTTTAAGGATATATCGTCGTAACCGTTCGAACACATTCCTCAAATTGTACAAATGGTCTATTTTTTTCTTAGTTTTGATGGCCAAAACATCCACGTAACATTCCACTTAGTTGTGAATGAGGTCATAAAAAAGCTTTATCATTGCACATTGATATGTTGCTCTAGTGTTCTTTAGGTCAAATGGCATTACTATGTAGCAAAAAATTCCGATCGGTGTTCTGAAGGCTGTAAATGCTGCATCTTCGGAAGCCATCTTGATTTGATTGTATCCCGATGATCTGTCTATGAAGGAGAAACTTCATGTGTTGAAGCGACATCGACCATCATTTCTGGTATCGGTAAAGGAAATTCATCTTTTGGACATGCTTTGTTCAAATTCCTAAAGTCGACACAAACACGTATTTGTCCATTTTTCTTCTTAACTGGGACAATGTTAGCTAACCATGTGGGATATTGCTCTTCTTTTACAATATTAGTGTCTCGTAATTTCTTCACCTCAACGATGACTTCCTGCACTATTTTGAGGCGCATTCTTCTTGGGGCTTGTTTTACTGGGGTCATATCCTTATCTACCCCGAGTTTATGAACTATAGCCTTTGCTAACAGTCCTGACTTTTCATCATAGCTCCATGCAAAGCAATCTTTAAATTTTGTTAACAACCTAATCAATTACAAAGATTCTTCATTGTTAAGTACAAAACTTATAAATGTAGGCCAGGGTTGCTCTTCATTCCTGAGGTTAATTTCCTTGAATTCATCGATAGTTGATTTAATTTCCTCCTCAAATTCTGGCAGAGCATCTTCTTTTAGTTGATTAGTAGAGTCATCCTCTATATCAAGGCAATCCTCTTCCAATTCAACAGTAACTATCATACAAAATTCTGAATCATCGACTGGTTTAACTGTACCAAATCTGGGACTCTCTTTTGAGTTGGGAGTTCGACTTTTAACATTCCATAATTTTTCAAAAAGTTGTAATTTATCTTTTGGTATGTGTTTTAGAAATTGCCCCAGCTGAATTAAATTTTGAATGTAAGGTGAAAAGTAACCAAAATGCAATTCCATTAATTCATTAAGATCATCATCCAAGTTTACTTGATTTTTAAGATCAGTAGAGGTCGAAGCTTGATAAAACATGATTGGCTTTGAGCCAACGCTATGGACTTCCTTGACCTCTAAACTCTTGATCTTTTGAGGGTGAATCAGAGTAAGAGTCATGGTATTCACATAGTGGTTTATCTGATCATACATTGTCTCATATTTGCTTTGCTTTGTATCTTTTAAGAATATCTCGTACTGAGGCTTCTTCTATTTGTTCATCATTATTTCATCTTCAGAACTATCTTCATCACCAATGCTGAGGGTTGACCTAGTCCTTCAACGATTAAATTGGTTTCTTCTCGTCCACCTCCCCGGCCTCGACCTCCGGTGCGTGAACTAAAAGAACCTCAACCAAATTGTTGCAAAAGAATGGCGGAAGTTCGCTAAAGCAGAGTTGAAAGACCTCTTTTTAATTTTTCTGAACTTTCACTTTTATTTATGATGATTTTACGAGAGAAGACAGCTTTCTTCAGAGGCTCGTACTAGGAAGCATCTTCATGAATGCCCACTTCATGCATTAAAATTGGATGTAGATCTCCTTTGATGTAATGCTCTTATCCTTCTTTATAGTACTTAATGCATTGGTGTTGAAACGATGGAACCATGTTGTGTTCGTGAATCCACGGTTGACCAAGTAGAGCATTGAAAGAGGTCTCGGCGTAGATGATATGAAACTTGGTCGTTGTTGCTAGTTCTACAACCTTCATAAGCAATGTAATTTATCTGAGGGCTCTCTCTCCCTTTTGGTTGAATCCTCTTAGCTTCATTTTATTGGTCGTGAGTTCTCGGGCTTCAATGTCAAAATACGCCAATGTCTGTGGACTCATAAAGTTGAGGGATGCTTCAGGATCTACAAAAACTCTGGACAACACAAATTTGTCGTTGTTAACAGAGATGTAGAGTGGTTGGCTATAGTCCGCGGTACCAAGCAGCAAATCTTCATCTGTAAAGGTTACCCCAGGCTGTTCCTTCAAAAAGCAAACTTCATCTAAGGTTGTGCTGGCCAACTAGGCTAAGCAAATTTTTGGGTCAAGCAAAGCTGTAACCAGAGACTCTCTCATCTCCTTTGACAGGATCAGAGTGCGTAGATGTTTAATCTGGTCGGCAACTTCCTAAGATGAGCTAGCACATTGTAATCCACTTTGTATGATCCTCCAATTTTCTCTTGGTTGTGTAGTTCTTCCACTCGTGTAGGTGGAGGTAATTCTTCTCGAGTTACTATTTGTTTTCCTTTACCTGTCGGAGCTATTCTTGGGAGTAACACTCTCCAGCTCCTTAGGTTCACTTATGAAATTTCTTCTTCTTAAGATATCATTGTTGAATCTTACGGTGTTTCTTCTTTGTCAGAAAGCTCTAGGTTGATGGCAAGTGGTGCACCGTGGTGCTCGAGAATTGGTTCCTCACTCTCGGTGTTGTCGTAAGTGGTATCATCAAAGTCCTCTTCGGTTTTATTAGTGAGTTCATCAGACTCAAGTACAATTTGAGGATCATTTTGAGACTCAAGATCAAGGCTAGATTAGTAAAAATCAGTTACGTTATCACTAGAAACAGTGAAAACGTAGCTGAAATCACAATCAATATATTCATAGGTCCTCAGAAGGGTAAAAAGATAATCATACCATGTCAGGCTTTCAAGGATTTTCTTCCCTGAATTTGGAACAATAAGTCTAGCAGAGGCAACCCTTATCCTACCCCCCATGCTATCAGTCTTTGTAGTGGCATTCTTCTTCTTCTTCGTCTTTGATGACGACAAATTTTCTGGTAGAATCTTCGTCTCGATTTTGGGAGGCTGAAGACTTTGAATGGTGGCTTGTTTTGATGCATTTGATTTGATTCAATATTTTCTTGGATGATTTGCTTCAAACTTCATTCCATCCAGCTTTTTTGGTATATGCAGAAGATTTTTTTGATGAATCTTATATTTGGTTTAGGACCCTCTTGAGCTCATCCCAAGTTGTACTCCATCCATCTTCTCCGAGATAAGGATCAGTCAGAGAGATTGGTTTGGCCTAAATCACATTTATAGAACCCTTTTCAGGTTCTTTTAAATATTCTTTCGGGATCGTTATATTCCCTTTTTTATAATTCTTCTCGAGCCAATCCTTAATGATGAAACATTCTTCTATAGTGTGCCCAAGTAATCTATGGTATGGGAAATAATTTGGTTGATCCTTCTTGTAGACCTCTTCAGACTTCTTTGGATCTGATAATCTGAACTCAAGCTTCTTCATCAGACTTCTGAACATTTTGGATACGGCTTCATCTTTGAAAGAATACACCATTTTATGTCATTCTACCAAGATATTCTCTTATTCCCTATTTGATGTGATCCTCCTTGGGACGGTGGCTAATTGGACTGGCTATTCTGTTTCATAGCATGTTGTGATGAAGATTGATGAGGATTTTCTGCATTAACCTTCATTGGTTGTTTCACTTTATCGATAGTCGCTATTGTTCCTGACCTCTTTTCAAATACTCTGGCTACCTTGGATTTCTCATGAGAATCCATATGTTTGATTTTATCTCGAAGAATACTAGCTTTACTGAGTAGCTTCTCGAAGGATTTAATGGTGAGTCCCTTAAGCTTGAAAGCAATTGGCCCATGAATGCTTTTGAGTAAAATCTTAATTGTGTGATGTTCCTATAGCTGAGGCTCACACTTCATGCTAAGGTTTCTCCACCTCAAGGTGTAATCCACCAAAGTCTCATTGGGATTTTGCATTTCCATCATAAGCTCTCCTATAAAAACATGTGTTGTGCTCCAACAAATCTCTTCACAAATAATTTTTCCAACTTGGTGAATGTCTTAACTGATCTGTTGGGCAAATCCGCATGCCAATCAAAAGCAATCCTTGACAGGCTACTGATAAAGTGTTGGAAGAGTAACGCCTCGTTACTTCTTGTGTTGCCAAAGCTGGCTCAAAAATGTTATGTGTTGTATGGGATTTCCAGTCACATCAAATATCTTAAAGTTTGGGGACATAAAACCCTTAAGGAAGGGTCCGTCATCAAATTTTTCCAGGTATGTTCTACCCTTTAAAACCAATGCACCACCCTTATATTGGGTTAAGGCCTCCCGAACTTGCTCTACCATTGGCTTAAATTCCTTCTTTGGCATGGTGCTCAATGGAGAATCCTTCTTCGGTTGCTCATCCCTATTTGTTGTGGAAACTTCTCTTCTTTCATCTATAATATGTATAATTTCTATTTGATTGACTTCTGGGGAGCCTAACTATGGGGGTTAAGATTGTCCTTGAATTGTGGCCATTGAATTCTTGTCTGCGACCATCTTTCTAACCTTTTCTCCAGTTGGCTGACTTGCTCATCCCTTAGGAGGATAGCCCTATGCAGCTCATCTATGGTGTTCTCTTCGATGAGAGGTCAAGTCTCGCGTGCAGATGTAGTGGCTCTGGTCTTGATAACATGGACATCCATGAAATATTTTTTGATGTAATCATTATAGTCAAAACCTTCATCATCAACAATGGAGACTCCATGTTCCCGAGCCAACTCAGAAATCTTGACCCAGAGCACTTCAACTTTTCCTTCATATATTGATTATGGAATTATCTTATCATCTGGAGGACCCTGCGTGACCTCCTCCACTTGTCCTCCATCTCACTGGCAATTGCTGCAACAATGTCAGATACTTCAGACCCTGGCTTCATTCCATGCTCTTGCCCTGCGGGCTTACCGAACCGTATCGGTACAACGACCTTGTGTACATACACCTTTTTCTTTGGCAATGATGTCTTGAGGCAAAGTGTCTCAGCAGAAACATCGATATGTTGAAGAGAAGTATGCTCCCGATGGTGCAGACTGACTACAATATCAGGTAATTTTTTCATCTTTTCCATTGAGACTTTAGGAATATCTTTGAGGTGGGTGATTGATAGAATTTATAGACCCAGCCATGACTTAACCAGTCGATGGCTTGCACGTCTAGTAACGGTAGAATCGGAAGTGACAATAGCAGTATCAACTCTGCTCCCCAAACGTAATCAGACAGGAATGCTAGCGGGCAGGTTTTCAGTTGACTTTTGAGATCGTTTGGCAAATCTGATACCCTTGAAAATTTCTTTCTTCATGCGAGGGGATACTGCATGTCCCACTCGTTTAAATAGTTCACTAATTGAACAACCTTCCTTGACAGCTAGACTCTTGACAATGGAACTCACTCGGGTGATAGGACTGGACTTCTTTCTCTCCTCACCATGCCCATGAAGTGATGGTAAAGTAGCAGCAATTTTTTGGATACTCTCGTACCCATTGGTACCCATTAAAAGATGGAATCTACTTCCTCGCAAAAGTGGATAGGTCTCCGAAAATGCTGACTCATCCTGGTGAGGAACTTTCTCTACAGGTATCTCCTTAGATTAGAAGTCTGAGCTTTAGTAGCCCTATGAACCGTCCTATTATGATTTCTCCTTTGGGTTCGAGTTTGTAGTATAGTTCTTGAACTTGATCTGATTTAAAAGACTTAAGGCGGGACGACCAATCCTTCAGTTAGGTTTTCAAAGATCATAACTACTTTTCCCTTAGCAGCACCTGGAACAGCAGGCTTGGTAGTTGTCATGGCGACAACAGTAGTCTTTGCCTTCTTATAAGTAAGAATGTCTTGAAGACAGTTCAGGTTGAATTTAGTAGACTACTCCTGAACTTTTGGAGTGGTGACTTTCATTATGACGAATAGGGCTTTCCCGGGGATAACCTTGAGGTCTTCAAACTGGCTCTGAACTTAATGGTAGGAGCGACATTGCGGGCCTTATGGCTTGTCGGCAAGTTGTAAGAAAAAGTCTGCATTGGGAAGGCCATTGTAGCAGCTTTAAAATAGAAAGATTTGGGGTTAGCTATATGGTCAAACCTTTGTAATCTTAGTGCAAGCACAAAAAATTAACAGAGGTTGATCTGTAGACTAGGTAAGTCTTAGTTTCGGGGATTTTAAAATTTTCAGCGAAAAGGTAATTTGAAATGAGAAAAAGTTAGTTAATATAAGAAAATTTTAAAGTGCGTGCAACACAACACTATTTGATTTAATTTACAGAACAACAAATCAAACTCGAAAGGGAGGTGTGAAGTGTTTAGGACCCAATGCGGGACCCATTTTTTCCCACAAAATGCCCAGGTGGAACTAGTCCACCAACACACCTATCGGGGGTCACATAAAGATTAAAAAGTCCTTAATAGCCTTCTAAACCCCTTTATTCAAAGGTGGTTGAACAGACGATCCTGAAGTCCAAAGAGTTGGTAGTACTTTCCCAAGACAAAAATGGGTAAACTATGTCAGCAAAAGAAAGGTAATTTGGTCCATGAGGGACATGAACACATTACCGATGTTGGAAGATATTATTTCTTGATTTAAATGGAGAGAAAAGCTCATCCCCAGTGGAGTTACCAGAAGCTACCGACACTATTTTAGTTGAGGAGTTTCCCGTAAGAAGTTATCAGCGACCGAAATCGAAATCCTGTCGCCCGCTTCGNTTATAAAAGATTTTCAACAAAAATTGGATGCTAATTTGAGGTCTAAGGCATTCAATTGTTGAGATTTGGGGTTTAGCCAATATTGGGGCTAATTTGGGGATTTTGTCAAAGATGGTCAAATAGACCAAATTAGACCATGGTGTAGTTGGACAAAATGAAATTGGGAATATTTTCGATTTATTGAGATTTTTTAGGAATTTTTGGAATTTTTGTATTTTTGGGTCATGGAGGGGTATCTTGGTAATTTGGTCGTGTTTGGTAGTTTTGGCAAATTTTGATGTATTCAAAGTGTTTGGAATGAGTTTTGATCAATTTTGGATATTTTGGCAAAATTTGGGAATTTTGGCCAAATTTGGGTCCCAAGGGCAGTTAGGTAATTTGGAGGTGTCTCGGGGCAAAAGACCAAGTTGGGCATTTCAAATAGACTTGGATAGATATCCATTCTAAATGAACCATGGATCAATGAAATCTCCATTTTTGGATCTCATGTATTGATCTTAATTTAGTGTATTGTGAAGATATAGTAAGTGTATAATGTACACTTAGTATCAACACCCAGGGTCAATCCTAAGGCCAAGTGTCCTATAAAAACTCTTCTTGAGCTTTCCCATAATGATCTTACCTTCTAAACATTAGAGGTTAGGAACAATATGTGGAATCTCAAGTTGAGTAAAGAGAAGAATTTTGAATTTCTAATGGTGAGGATACCTTTTCTAGTTTTCTAAGACTAGTCAATAGGAAAGTCCTATGGCTAGACCTAGGCTACTAAAGAAGTTTCTAGACCTCAACCAAATGTGAGGTCAACAGATCTTATATACCAAACATTATCGATTAAGGCATAAGACACTGCCCTCTTCTTAATATGATGTCTCACTGACTTATCCTTCGACAATTTCTTGCTCTTTAAAAATTTGACAAACAACTAGCACCAAACCCTAAGTATATTCGCCTACTATTACTGTAACTTCTTAATTTCCCAGCTTATGTAGGTTATCCATATTGATCTATTACAAAACCTGGCATCATTGTACAATGATTTGATGAATTCTTCTTGTGGACATGCCAATTCTTTCGCTAGCTTAGCTAATGCATCCACATGGGCATTGTCTCCTCAAGGAATTTTGCACAATGTCACATTGGGAATCCCTTCCAACAAATTTGTTGTGCATCGGTGATACTCCTCTAATCTTGGTTTCAAAATCTTATATTTCCTATTCACTTGCTAAATGATGAGTTGTGAGTCACTTTAGATGATGAGGACCATAATTTCCATTAATATCACTGATTTTAATTCAAATAACAAAATTTCATACTCTGCTTCATTGTTGGTGCACAGCTTTTTCAGGTGGTAAGAGAATCTTAACAATGTCTTGTCTAGTGTGACAAAAATCAAGCAGATTCCTACTTTGTCGAGTATTATTATTTATATTTCTTTATCTTTCTTGGCTGATGAAGCTCTATCAATGTACATTTCCCAATGTCAAGCATTGGGATGTACCACATGCATTATCTGTTAGTCTAGCATGTCATTGTTGAGAGGGGACCCAGCTGGTAGGAGCGACATTACGGGCATCATGGCTTGTCGACAAGTTGCAAGAAAAAGTTAGTGTTTGGAAGGCCTTTGCAACAACTTTAAAACAAAAAGCTTTGTGGCTAACTATATGACAAAAACCTTGTAATCTTAGTACAAGCACTGAAAATTAACAGAGGATGATTTGTAGACCGGGTGAGTCTTAGTTTTGGGGACTTTAAAATGTTTAGCAAAAAGGTAATTTGAAATTAGAAAATTTTAAAGCACACGTAGCACAACACTATTTGATTTAATTTGCAGAATAGTAAATCAAACTCAAAGGGGAGATGTGAAGTGTTTAAGATCCAATGCGTGACCCATTTTTTCACACATAATGCCCAGGTGGAACTAGTCCACCAACACACCTATCGGGGGCCCGACCCCACATGAAGATTAACAAGTCCTTAATGCCTTCCTGAACCCCTCTGTTCAAATGTCGTTGAACAGACAGTCCTGAAGTCCAAAGAGTTGGCAATACTTTCCCAAGATAGAAATGGGTAAAGTATGTAAACAGAAGTAGGGTAATTTGGTCCATGAGGGACATGAACACATTACCGATGTACNATTTTTTCACACATAATGCCCAGGTGGAACTAGTCCACCAACACACCTATCGGGGGTCCGACCCCACATGAAGATTAACAAGTCCTTAATGGCCTCCTGAACCCCTCTTCAAACGTTGTTGAACAGACAATCCTGAAGTCCAAAGAGTTGGAAATACTTTCCCAAGATAGAAATGGGTAAAGTATGTAAACGGAAGTAGGGTAATTTGGTCCATGAGGGACATGAACACATTACCGATGTACGAAGATACTATTTCTTGATTTACATGGAGAGAAAATCTCATCCCCAGTGGAGTCGTCAGAAGCTGTCGACACTATTTTTGTTGAGGATTTGCTCGTAAGAATCTGTCGGTCACCAAAATCAAAATCCCAACGCCCACTTCGGAAGGACATATAAATAAATAA
>JXCR01123084.1:3609-81786 GCA_002079205.1 Phalaenopsis hybrid cultivar | reverse complement strand
TTAATGACTTAGCTTATGAAATATTTTTCTAAAGGTTCTCTAGTCACAGTAAACGTTCCAAATTTTTCTTGGATTTTTCTAAATAACATGCTAATTATCATGATTAATTTATGCAAATAATAGACATAAACTTCAAAATCATGGATCTTTGTCTAGGGTTCTCCTCTGACTTTAGAAAAATTAGGGAATGTCCCCTAAGATAGAGGAAACAACATGCCAAAATATCAAGTCATGGGAAAATGTCTACATGCTTGGAGAATTAAAAAACTCAAAATAATATCTAATTAATTAAAACTAAAATATGCATCAAATAAACTTCAAACCATTTCCATGTTATTCTCCTCTGTTCACTAAGCACTAGGATATTTTTATTTTATTTTTGTAAATTTTCTACACCAAGATATGAATTTTTAAATTCAGAGAGCATTTTCTAAATTATTTAAATACCTATTTTTCTATTTAAAGGCGCGGCGCCACCTTATCCTAGGCAGCCCTGAACGGCGACGCGGTGTGCTCCCATTCACTGTGCTTTCCATCATAGAATGCCACACGGCCCTTGTTTCATGTATCAAGAGTTCATCCAGCTAGATCTCGTCCGTTGATGAGATAAACGCGCGATCGAATGGCTCCCTGTCATCGTCCCCAAATAGGATAACCCAAAAATCGTCCACACTTAAACTTTAAGATCTCCCTCTAAAATTAACCAAATCTCATAAGGTTTGCTCCTAGAGCTTCATCTACTCAAGACAAACCTATCTTTACGAATTATACAATATGAAATACAGTAAATATGTATTGAGAGTGAAGATAGGCTCGAATTAGGGTTTGAGTTCAATACCTTTGCCTGAGAGGGGAGGCCTCAATCAGATGGTTGTGCTGACTTTGATTGGTCCCATCGAACCTCAAGATGAAGCATTGTGCTCTGGTGAGTGGTCTAGGTATGAATTCGACAAAGCTCAATTTTAGATGTTGATTGAAGTCTATAATAGAGGTTGTTTGGGAAGGGGCTTCTTCTTTCACAGTGGGGAAGGTGTGTGCACAATTAACTAAAGTTTGATTCACTATGGAGGTGTGGAGAGATCTGTCCTAATTTTTGACAAAAATTCAAGCTCAAAAGTCAGCTTCCACAGTGAATCTCAGTAGGGGAAAATGGTTGGCTTGAACTGAGGAGGTCTTAGGGAGTCCCTGAGGGCAGTTTGACAGAGTTTCCTTAAGAAAATTTTAGCTCTTCTTCATTGGACATGGAGGTGAGGTTTAAATAAAAATGGCTTAGGATGGCTACCATGGCCAATTTTGGGGTGCGAAATGATGCTTATGTGGAGAGAAGAGAAGCTCTAAATTTCAAATGGGATGAGGTGGCCTCTAGGTTTGAATTGGGTATAAATTTTTTGGGGTGGCTCATTGTTTTGGGGTTTTCCAGAAACTAGACCGGCCGACAAGGCCAGGGGAGGTGTCCAGGAAGTCAATGAGCCAGGGGGAGGCCTAATCATAATTTACCCCCAAGGGTAAGCAATGATGGAGGAGATTTTGCAAGTTGGGTCCTAAAAAGGGTTAAAATCCATTAATTTAGGGATTCATTGGTTCATAACATGCTCTAGTGGGTTTTTCATGGTTTAGCCTAGTTCGTAAGAGGAGTTTGGTGGCTGTGAAGTCATAAAATTGGTGGCTTTAAGGTGGCTAGGAAAATTTTAGTGCATGGGTCCAAGTGAGTCAATTTGGCTTAACGTGGGTGTGGGTTAGGCTAGCCATGACTTTGAGCCCAAATGATTGATCAACATTGTGTAAATGATTATAATGAAGAGTTTTGGTGACAGATTGAGAAGATTTTGAGTTCAATTTGAAATATTTTGGAAATTTGGTCACTTTGCGCATGTTGGGCTAGACTCATTTGGGCTAGGCTTGGGAAAAGTCCAAATTGATTGTTGAAAATGGTCAATAGGAATGTCATGAAGAGTTTTCTACATAAATTGGGTGCCAATTTTGGGATATGGAAATCAATTTGGGGCAAAATTAGGGTTTTTTCATTTGAGTTAAAATTAAATGAAATTGAGACCTTACTAAGGCTAACTGAAGGACAATTTTGATGTGTATGACTGTTATGAAGAGTTTAGGATTCAAATTGACGCCAATGAAGTAGGTCATGGGGTTCAAATTGGTGGGATTAGGTCATGTAGCCTAAATTGGGGGTTTGACCTAGATCAAAATTGGGATCAAAGCATGGGACAATTGAGCTTGGTTTTGGTTTAAATTGATCATATGAAAGATGAACTTGAGTTTAGGATTGAAATTGGCGGGAAATTGGGACCAAATTGATGGAAATTTGAGGTAGATTTGGGAAAATTGGGCCTTTAAAGGCAATTTGGAGGTTTTGGTCAACTTGATCAAATTTTGTTTTGAAGACAATTGTAGTGATTTTGAAAGTTTTGGTAGAGTTTGTGTGCCAAGGGAGTTTTTGTAATTTTGGCAATTTTATGGGTATTTTGGTAAATTTGAAATTTTTAGGTAGTTTTGGGTAATTTGGGTATCTTCAAAAGGTTTGAAATGGTTTTTCAAACAATTTTAGGTGCTTTAGGTGAATTTAAGAATTTTGGCCAAATTTAAGGTCCCAAGGGTATTTAAGTAATTTTGGGGAGTTTATGGGCAAAAGACCAAGTTGAATATTTTTGGTAGAATTGTGGAGCTAACCACAATAAATGAGCTATGGAACAATGGGAACCCCATTTGGGTCCTCCATTCATTGGTCTTATCTAAAACCTAGCTTGGGGCTAGTAGGTTTTGGGGACCATCTACTTGAGTCTCCCAAAGGATCAAGGGACCAAAGTTAGGAAAAATTGGGTTTAAGGTTGTAAGTAATTATGGGTGAAAGTAAATTCAAGTGAGTGAAAATGAGTGACTTGGCCCCAGACCAATACCAAGAGTCAACCCTAAGGGCAAGCAGTCCTTTGGGAACACATCTTTAGCTCCCCCATAACGACCCTACCTACTAAGTGCTAGAGGTTAGGAGCAATATGTGGAGCTTCATGATTAGAAAAATGGAGTGTAGAATTTCTAATGGAGAGGGTTCCTTTTCTAGTCTTCTAATAATAGTAAACAGGAAAGTCCTATGGCTAGACCTTAGGCTACTAAAGAGGAAAAACTAAACCACAACCAAAAGTGAGGTCAACAAAAGGACCGTCAATAGGTGCGGTGTGCTGGACAAGCACACCGCGCGTATTGGTGTTGATCGACGAGATCAACAAAACCAATACAAACTTCTAAGACAATAGGCCTAAAAGAAGGTGTAGAATTGTGTGTGCTATTGTTTCCACTAAGGAATTAGCGTATGAATATTTGCTCGAAGTCAAGAATTAAGAACTCTAGCTAGGGACTAGATAGTGGGTTTGAGTTATCAAGTTTCAGGTATTTCTAGAGGATGGGAATGATTATGTAAGTGCTGACCCCAGGGTGGAAATTGAAATTTAGGTATTACTTTCAGAAGAGGGTCAGAAGTTAGGGACTGACCTCAAAAGGAAAGCAATCAGAAGTTAAGGGTTGATTCCAAAATGAGAATTGAAAGTTAAGGATCAATCTCAAGAGAGAGTCAGAAGTTATGGACTAACCTTGAAGGGAAAGGAATAAGAAGCTAAGGACTAATTCCAAAATGAGAATTAAAAGTTAAGAATTAATCTCAAGAGAGATTCAGAAGTTAAAGACCAACCTCGAAAGGAAAGGAATCAGAAGTTAAGGACTGATTCCATAATGAGAATTGAAAGCTAAGGATCAATCTCAAGAGAGAGTCAAAAGTTATGGACTGACCTCAAAAGGAAAGGAATCAGAAGTTAAGGACTGATTCCGAAATGAGTGTTAAAAGTTAAGGATTAATCTCAAGAGAGAGTCAGAAGTTAAAGACCGACTTCAAAAGGAAAGGAATCATAAGTTAATGACTGATTCCAAAATGAGAATTGAAAGTTAAGGATCAATCCTAAGAGGGAGTCAAAAGTTAAGGACCAACATCAAAGAGAAAGGAAAGAAGTTAAAAGTTCATTTCAAAATAAAAAATGAAAGTTATGGTTGAATCTCAAGAGAGAGTCAAAAGTTAAGGACTGACCTCGAATGGAAAGGGACCATAAGTTAAGGATCGACTTCGAAGGGAAAGGAACCCGAAGTTAAGAATTAATTTGATTCCAAAATGACAATTGAAAGTTAGGAGTCAATCTGAAGAGAGTGTCAGAAGTTAAAAACCGACCTCAAAAGGAAAGGAATCAGAACTTAAGAAGTGGTTCCAAAATGAGAATTGAACATTAAGAATCAATCCTAAGAGAGAGTCAGAAGTTAAGGACCAAACTCAAAAGGAAAGGAATCAGAAGTTAAGGATTGATTCTAAAATGAGATTTGAAAATTATGTATCAATCTCAAAAAGAGAATTAGAAGTTAGGGACTGATCTTAAAGCGAGTGAATTAAAAGTTAGGGACTGATTCCGAAAAGAGAATTGAGATTCAAGGATCAAATCTGAAAAAGAGGATTAAAATTTAAGGACCGACCTCAAAGCAAGGGAATCATAAGTTAAGGAATGATTTCAAAATGAGAATTGAAATTTAAGGATCAAATCTCAAAAAGAGGATTGGAAGTTAGGGACCAACCTCAAACAGAGGGAATTAGAAGTTAGGGACTGATTCCAAAAGGAGAATTCACATTTAAGGATCAAATCTCAAAAAGAGGATCAGAAGTTATGGACTGACCTCAAAGCGAGGGAATCAAAAATTAGGGACTGATTCCAAAACGAGAATTGAAATTTAAGGATTAAATCTCAAAAAGAGGATCAAAAGTTAGGGACAAACCTCAAAACGAGGGAATCAAAAGTTAGGGACTGATTCTAAAACATGATTGAAATTTAAGGATCAAATCCCAAAAAGAGGCTCAGAAGTTAGGGACTAACCTCAAAGCGAGGAAATCAGAAGTTAGGGATTGATTGCAAAATGAGAATTGAACTTTAAGGGCCAAATCTCAAAAAGAGGATCGAAAGTTTGGGACCGACCTCAAACCAAGGGAATCAGAAGTTAGGGACTGATTCCAAAACAAGAATGAAAATTTACAAAGAGTTTGTAGTGTTAAAGCCAGAGATATGTGTTATGTGAAAGGTTGACACTATTGAGGAAAATATGTGAAATTTTGTGAGATTTAGTGTAGACAAGGATGGTCGTGCTACGCGAGCAAAGAGTAAAATACCCAGAAGTTGAGAGAATCAACTCAACAGATTTATTATCTTTTATTGTTATTTTTATCATGTTTAGTTTTCAAAATATGTTTTTCCAAAATTTTTATTTTTTTTGGTTGATTGATTTTTTTTGAAAAAAGAGAGTTTTTTTTATTATATTTATTTTTAAATTATATTATCATCAATTTTTTGTTGTTTTGTTCTTTGTTCATTGTAATCTCAAACCAACACATGGTTCTTGGCTTTTATCCACTGCACCAAAAAGGAAAAATTGAGCAAACAGACAAAATTCTTAAGGAGATTTCATCAATCAGCTCANTTTTGGTTGATTGATTTTTTTTGAAAAAAGAGAGTTTTTTTTATTATATTTATTTTTAAATTATATTATCATTAAATTTTTGTTGTTTTGTTCTTTGTTCATTGTAATCTCAAACCAACGTATGGTTCGTGGCTTTTATCCATTGCACCAAAAAGGAAAAATTGAGCAAACAGACAGAATTCTTAAAGAGATTTCATCAATCAGCTCCAATAAATGTTACAGATTAAGTGTAGGCTAAGGCCTCAAAAAGTACAATTATGTTGACTGCATCAAAGTACATCCAAAAATATCACATGCTGAATACATGTCATAGTTTGAGCATGCCAAATGCCTATCATGCCTGCTGTGATGAGAATGCAGTAAAAAGGAATCCTCTGAGTGTCTGTCTTTAGTGAGGCAAGCTCCTGATCGAGCTGACCTTCTAATCCATGCTCCAGGACAGAAGTTCCCTTTACATGTGCTTAGAGGTGCAACCCTCTCATAGCTCCTATGACAGTAGTTCTTCTAATTACGGGTTCGATAGGAATCCATATGGCATTTTGTTGTTATCCATCATCCGGAAAGTTACAGACACCCTACAGTGTCGCACCCTTGGAATGCAGTGTTTGGTGACGCCTGCTCCGTTTCCTTTAAGAACTAGCACTGAACCAACATGTAGCAAAATTTCCATGGCTCCTCTGAATTTTCCAGGGCCAATGATATCTATTTCTTTTTCAAATAAGATATTTCTCTTGCTTATGAATGAGACCGTGCAGAAAGGCCTTACAAAGTCATGATGTTCAATGTGTAGAGGTATTCTGTCTCCTTCATCACATATGTTGATAATGTAGCTCTTGGGAATACAATCAGCTGGCAGTATGCTCCATCGGACCATTCTTTTAATCATCCACTTTATCATGGGGAGTAGCGGATCCACCTGATCATGTCTCAGAATCCATGCAGGATTTTGTTGTCTATCGTTAGTGAAGGATTTCCTTTCCTCGCATCCAGTTTCTTGGCTCATAATAGGTTCCTTCCATCAGTAGGCCTGCTCAACCATTGTCTCTTAAATTAAAAATGCTATCAAGAATGTTTTGTTAATTTCTCTCAGAGAAGACCTTGGTATATATCTCCAATCCTTCTAATATTTTGATAAATCTTCCTTGCACTTCTTCATAGAATTCAAAATTCTTTTTGCTTACCTTACTCATCTTGTAGTATTCTGTTGTACTAATGATCGGTGGCTGTCGGAGATGTTACCTTATTTCAACATCAAAGGGAATCTAGGTGGTGTTGTCTCTGTCTATAGTGGAATCTATGACTCTGCGTCTGACAGGATACATAGCTCTATACCCAATGGGACATATGATTTTGCATCAATTGGTTAATCAACGGCCTGAAATCCATCATCGGAGGATACATATTCCTCTAAACTACTATAGTGCTCAAGGTGGAGGACATTGCAATCCGGGCACTCCACGAATGCCCTTGTAGCTGACGTACCTACAGTTATCTTGGCGTTGCAGGTCGGGCAACCCGTACAAAGAGCATCTGAAGCTGGTGGTATTTCTGGCTTTGTATCAAATCCGGACTCATCGTCTATAGCAGATAGACTGGAAGATGTCTCTCTCATGCCCAGATCATAGATATTCCCCTCAGAGATAGGGGTGAGCAACTTCTTTGCCTCTTTCTGGCATGTCCTCTCCTCGCGTAGAAAAGCCCTATGTTTTTTGCGGCTAGCGTTTCTACGCTGAGTCCTCCTTAGCGGCGCATCAGGAAGTCTTTCATTATCAGCAACGACTAGGCCTCCGGTCGGCATAGTTATCATGGACGGTAGGCAAATGGTCCCCTCCATTGGGTCTTGTTGTACTATTACATTTTTCCATTTTAGTGAGGAACTATTTCTGGTGTTGAACCTTAGCAGTGAGGGTAGCCCTTCTTTTTCCAAACGACTGACCACATCCATTAGAGGACCCTCATAATCCATGTTAACTTGACTAAAGACCATGTCAAAGTCTATGGTGTCGCCTTGCGGCGTCTTTCCTCGTTGAGTGTGAGGTTTCAGCCATATTTAAAAGCAAATATCAGCCTCTGGCCTGACATTTCTCTACAAACGATGGGAAAAATAAGAGGGAGCTGAAACTTAGTTTGAACAAGATCAAAACAAAATATTTATTAAAGAAAATTTTTAGTTTAATTTTGTGAGAAAACCATTTATTTTTATATGTATTTCATTTAATTTAATAGAGTTCCAAGTTTAAAAAAGAAAATTGAAATGTGCAATTTCAAAAACTTTCATTATGTTGAGGTTAATTTTATTACAAAATTTTGGAACCGGTCACAGACATTTGGCCAAATAGATAACCCCAGAACAATTTAAATTTCAAAATTTCAAATCAAGCGATGTCAAGCAATGTCAAGTTGCATAGTATGTCTTCAGGTATCATCCATTGATCGACAACATGGATCTTTAACCACGGAAATCTACTAATTGGTAGGCTCTAAATGTGTAGACCTTTTCTACGATAAATGGTCCCTTCTAAGTTGGCTCGAATTTTTCACCTACCTTGCAGCATGCTAGAATGGGTCTTTTGAGCACGAGGACAAGGTCACCAAATTTGAATGTCCTTGGACGGACCAATTTCTATTAAGCTTGTACCATCTTTGCTTGGTAAAGCTCCAAATGTTATTGTGATTCTAGTTTTTTTCCCTCAAGACTCTTTAGTTCTTCAAGTCTGAATTTTGTATTTTCTTCTGTTGTAAGCTGGTTGGTGACAATGATTCTGAGAGACGGTATCGGAACTTCTAACAGTAGTACGACCTCGGACCCGAACACGAGCATGTAAGGTGTGCATTAAGTGGCAGTCTTGAACTTTATCCGGTAGGCCTACAAGGCTTCTAATAATTTGTTGTGCCAATCTCTTTTATTTTCATCCAGTATTTTCCTTAAAATTGTACTAACATTTTGTCGAAGGCTTCAGCCAGGCCATTTGCTTTGGGATAATAAATTTTAGAGTATCTCTAATCAATCCCGCGCCCTTTAACAAAATTATTGATTTTGGTGCTTTTAAAGGCTGTTATCGAAAAATATTCTTTGCGGTACTCCGAAATGATTGATGATTTGGCTTTTGAAGAATTGAAGGAAGTGTTGTGTCGTAACCTCTTGTAACGGTATTGTCTCTTCCCATTTGGTGAAATAATCTGTAGTTAAAAGTATAAATTTGTGCCCATTGGAGGATGGAGGGTCTATCGGACCTATTATGTCCGTGCCCCAACACTTGAATCGCCACGTGGTGACGGTTGGGTGTAGCACATTCGGAGGTTGGTGTAAGACCACCCCATGAACCTTGCACTGGTGACATCTTCTGGATGTATCCATGCAGTCGGACATCATTGCTGGCCAATAATATCTGGGTCTTTTAATCTTCAGTTTCATCTTCAGCCCTAACTGGTGAATTCCACACAATCTGGCATGTACTTCTTTGACAATATTATATGCTTCTATTTTTTTTAAACATCTTAGCCACATATGGTCAAACAATTTCCTTAGAGGACATGACCTACTAGAGCGTATGACATAGCCCTTTCTGTAATGTGATGTGCTTCAGACTTATCTTCTGGTATCTTTCCAGTATGCAAATATTCTATTAATGGCTTGCACTAATTTTCATTGATGTCTGCAACCACAATCATCATTTCTTCTTCTTTCCCAAGCTTGTGTAGGGTTTCAAGGTCGTTCCGAGATAAAACTTGTCTTCCTTGTACTGTGATATCAATGGAATCCTATGAGGGACATGTCAATTCTTTTGTGAGTTTTGTTAGGGTGTCAGCATGGGTATTATCTCTCCTAAGAATCCGGTAGAAAGTTACACTGGGGATCTGTTCCACTAGGTTCATCATGAACTGGTGGTATTCTACTAATCTCGATTTCAAAATCATGTATTGTCCGACGACTTACTGGATGACGAGTTGTGAGTCATCATAGATGGAAATTTCTGTTATATCCATTGAGATTGCCAATTCTAATCTGATGAGTAAGGCTTCATATTCTGCTTCATTGTTGGTACATGGCTCTGTCAGATGGTATGAGAACCTCAACATACCCTTATCTGGCGTGATAAAGAACAAACCAATGCCTGCTTTTCCTGGTATAACTGTGCCTGATCCCTTTCCTTACAGGCTGATGAAGTTCTGTCAAAGTACATTTCCCATCGTTGCGCACTGGAGAATTTCATTTGAAGAACATGCTCATCTGGTGGTTCATCATTAAGAGGGGACCTAGTTAGAAGTGGGTGTGCAGCGACAAAGTCTATTAAAATGTATCCATTGATAGCATAAAGGGGAACAAAAATTAAATTAAATTGTAATAAAATCATTGACCATCTTGCTAGATGTCCGGAGGGTGTTGGTCGGGTAATCAAATATTGCAACGGATTACCTTTTGAAATTAGGGTAATCTTATGAGAAAGCATGTAATGTCTAAGCTTTTGGGCTGTGAAAATCAAGGCTAGATAAGGCTTCTCAATAGCTGGATACCTTATCTCCATCGGCATTAGGCCGCGACTCAAATAGTAGAGTGTGTTTTCTTTACCCTCGTCATTGACTTGGGCTAAGAGGGCACCAAGAGAGTCTTCTAAGGCTGCGCTATAAAGTATCAAAGGTTTCCCTGGGATAGGGGCTGCCAAAACAAGAGGTGTCATTAAATACTGTTTAACATCCTCAAATGCCCACTAGCATTTCTCTTCCCAAATGAATTTGGCATTCTTTTTAATTAATGCTGAGAAGGGTTGACACCTACCTGAGAGATTAGAAATAAAGCGTCTCAGATTTGCCGACCTTCTTTGGAAGGAATGTAGTTGTTTCAAATTTTTGGGTGGAGGCATTTCTAAGATAGTTTTAATCTTATCAGGGTTGATCCCGATTTCCCAATGATGGACAATGAATCCTAGAAATTTCTCAGAGGTAACGCCAAAGACACACTTTAAGGGATTCATTTTAAGGATATATTGTCGTAACCGTTCGAACACATTCCTCAAATCGTACAAATGGTCTATTTTTCTTAGCTTTGATGACCAAAACATCCATGTAACATTCCACTTAGTTGTGAATGAGGTCATTAAAAAGCCTTATCATTGCACGTTGATATGTTGCTCTAGTGTTCTTTAGGTCAAATGGCATTACTATGTAGCAAAAAATTCTGATCGGTGTTCTGAAGGCTGTAAATGTTGCATCTTCGAAAGCCATCTTGATTTGATTGTATCCCGATGATCTGTCTATGAAGGAGAAACTTCATGTGTTGAAGCGACATCGACCATCATTTCTGGTATCGGTAAAGGAAATTCATCTTTTGGACATGCTTTGTTCAAATTCCTAAAGTCGACACAAACACGTATTTGTCCATTTTTCTTCTTAACTGGGACAATGTTAGCTAACCATGTGGGATATTGCTCTTCTTTTACAAAATTAGCGTCTCGTAATTTCTTCACCTCAACGATGATTTCCTGCACTATTTTGAGGCGCATTCTTATAGGGGCTTGTTTTATTGGGGTCATATCTTTATCTACCCTGAGTTTATGAACTATATAGCCTTTGCTAACAGTCCTGACTTTTCATCATAGCTCCATGCAAAGCAATCTTTAAATTTTGTTAACAAGCTAATCAATTACAAAGATTCTTCATCGTTAAGTACGAAACTTATAAATGTAGGCCAGGGTTGCTCTTCATTCTAGAGGTTAATTTCCTTGAATTCATCGATAGTTGATTTAATTTCCTCCTCAAATTCTGGCAGAGCATCTTCTTTTAGTTGATTAGTAGAGTCTTCCTCTATATCAAGGTAATCCTCTTCCAATGCAACAGTAACTATCATACAAAATTCTGAATCATCGACTGGTTTGACTGTACCAAATCCGGGACCCTCTTTTGAGTTGGGAGTTCGACTTTTAACATTCCATAATTTTTCAAAAAGTTGTAATTTATCTTTTGGTATGTGTTTTAGAAATTGCCCCAGCTGAATTAAATTTTGAATGTAAGGTGAAAAGTAACCAAAATGCAATTCCATTAATTCATTAAGATCATCATCCAAGTTTACATGATTTTTAAGATCAGTAGAGGTAAAAGCTTGATAAAACATGATTGGCTTTGAGCCAACGCTATTTACTTCCTTGACCTCTAAACTCTTGATCTTTTGAGGGTGAATCAGAGTAAGAGTCATGGTATTCACATAGTGGTTTATCTAATCATACATTGTCTCATATTTGCTTTGCTCTGTATCTTTTAAGGATATCTCGTACTGAGGCTTCTTCTATTTTGTCATCATTATTTCATCTTCAGAACTATCTTCATCACCAATGCTGATAGTTGGCCTAGTCCTTCAACGATTAAATTTGTTTCTTCTCGTCCACCTCCCCGGCCTCGACCTCCGGTGCGCAAACAAAAAGAACCTCAACCAAATCTTTGCAAAAGAATGGCGGAAGTTCGCTGAAGCAGAGTTGAAAGACCTCTTTTTAATTTTTTTGAATTTTCACTTTTATTTATGATGATTTTGCTAGAGAAGACAACTTTCTTTGGAGGCTCGTAGTAGGAAGCATCTTCATGAATGCCCACTTCGTGCATTAAAATTGTATGTAGATCTCTTTTGATGTAATGCTCTTATCCTTCTTTATAGTACTTAATGCATTGGTGTTGAAACGATGGAACCATGTTGTGTTCGTGAATCCACGGTTGACCAATTAGAGCATTGAAAGAGGTCTCGGCGTAGTACGATATGAAACTTGGCCGTTGTTGCTAGTTCTACAACCTTCATAAGGAATGTAATTTATCTGAGGGCTCTCTCTCCCTTTTGGTTGAATCCTCTTAGCTTCATTTTATTGGTCGTGAGTTCTCAGGCTTCAATGTAAAAATACGCCAATGTCCGTGGACTCATAAAGTTGAGGGATGCTTCAGGATCTACAAAAACTCTGGACAACACAAATTTACCGATGTTAACAGAGATGTAGAGTGGTCGGCTGTAGTCGGCGATACCAAGCAGCAAATCTTCATCTGTAAAGGTTACCCCAGGCTGTTCCATCAAAAAGCAAACTTCATCTAAGGTTGTGCTAGCCAACTAGGCTAAGCAAATTTTTGGGTCAAGCAAAGCTGTAACCAGAGACTCTCTCATCTCCTTTGACAGGATCAGAGTGCGTAGATGTTTAATCTGGTCGGCAACTTCCTAAGATGAGCTAGCACATTGTAATCCACTTTGTATGATCCTCCAATTTTCTCTTAGTTGTCTAGTTCTTCCACTCATGTAGGTGGAGGTAATTCTTCTCGAGTTACTATTTATTTTCCTTTACCTGTCGGAGCTATTCTTGGGAGTAACACTCTCCAGCTCCTTAGGTTCACTTTTGAAATTTCTTCTTCTTAAGATATCATTGTTGAATCTTACGGTGTTTCTTCTTTTTTAGAAAGATCTAGGTTGATGGCAAGTGGTTCACCGTGGTGCTCGAGAATTGGTTCCTCACTCTCGGTGTTGTCGTAAGTGGTATCATCAAAGTCCTCTTTGGTTTTATTAGTGAGTTCATCAGACTCAAGTACAATTTGAGGATCATTTTGAGAATCAAGATGAAGGCTAGATTAGTCAAAATCAGTTACGTTATCACTAGAAACAGTGAAAACGTAGCTAAAATCACAATCAATATATTCATAAGGCCTCGGAGGGGTAAAAAGATAATCCTACCATGTCAAGGTTTCAAGGATTTTCTTCCCTGAATTTGAAACAATAACTCTAGCACAGGCAACCCTTATCCAAGAAAATATTGAATCAAATCAAACGCATCAAAAAAATCATTCCATCCATGTCAGGGTTTCAACTTTTTTGGTATATGCAGAAGATTTTTTTGATGAATCTTATATTTGGTTTAGGACCCTCTTGAGCTCATCCCAAGTTGTACTCCATCCATCTTCTCCGAGATAAGGATCAGTCAGAGAGATTGGTTTGGCCTAAATCACATTTATAGAACCCTTTTCAGTTTCTTTTAAATATTTTTTCGGGATCGTTATATTCCCTTCTTTATAATTCTTCTCGAGCCAATCCTTAATGATGAAACATTCTTTTGTAGTGTGCCCAAGCAATCTATGGTATGGGAAATAATTTGGTTGATCCTTCTTGTAGACCTTTTCAGGTTTCTTTGGGTCTGATAATCTGAACTCAAGCTTCTTCATCAGACTTCTGAACATTTTGGATACGGCTTCATCTTTGAAAGAATACACCATTTTATGTCATTCTACCAAGATATTCTCTTATTCCCTATTTGATGTGATCCTCCTTGGGGCGGTGGCTAATTGGATTGGCTATTCTGTTTCAAAGCATGTTGTGATGAAGATTGATGAGGATTTTCTGCATTAATCTTCATTGGTAGTTTCACTTTATCGATAGTCACTATTGTTCCTGACCTCTTTTCAAATACTCTGGCTACCTTGGATTTCTCATGAGAATCCATATGTTTGATTTCTTCTTGAAGAATACTAGCTTTACTGAGTAGCTCCAACAAATATCTTCACAAATAATTTTTCCAACTTGGTGAATGTCTTAACTGATCTGTTGGGCAAATCCGCATGCCAATCAAAAACAATCTTTGACAGGCTACTGATAAAGTGTTGGAAGAGTAAAGCCTCGTTACTTCTTGTGTTGCCAAAGCTGGCTCAAAAATGTTATGTGTTGTATGGGATTTCCAGTCACATCAAATATCTTAAAGTTTGGGGACATAAAACCCTTAAGGAAGGGTCCGTCATCAAATTTTTCCAGGTATGGTCTACCCTTTAAAACCAATGCACCACCCTTATATTGGGTTAAGGCCTCTCGAACTTGCTCTACCATTGGCTTAAATTCCTTCTTTGGCATGGCGCTCAATGGAGAATCCTTCTTCGGTTGCTCATCCCTATTTGTTGTGGCAACTTCTCTTCTTTCATCTATAATATGTATAATTTCTAGTTGATTGACCTTTGGAGAGCCTAACTATGGGGGTTAAGATTGTCCTTGAATTGTGGCCATAGCATTCATGTATGCGACCATCTTTCTAACCTTTTCTCCAGTTGGCTGACTAGCTCATCCCTTAGGAGGATAGCCCTACGCAGCTCATCTATGGTGTTCTCTTCAATGAGAGGTCGAGCCTTGCATGCAGATGTAGTGGCTCTGGTCTTGATAACATGGACATCCATGAAATATTTTTTGATGTAATCATTATAGTCAAAACCTTCATCATCAACAATGGAGACTCCATGTTCCCGAGCCAACTCAGAAATATTGACCCAGAGCTCTTCAACTTTTCTTTCATATATTGATTATGGAATTATCTTATCATCTGGAGGACCCTGCGTGATGATAATGTCAAATACTTCAGACCCTGGCTTCATTCCATGCTCTTGCCCTGCGGGCTTACCGAACTGTATCGGTACAACGACCTTGTGTACGTACTCCTTTTTCTTTGGCAGTGATGTCTTGAGACAAAGTGTCTCAGCAGAAACATCGATTTGTTGAAGATAAGTATGCTCTCGATGGTGCAGACTGACTACAATATCAGGTAATTTATTCATCTTTTCCATTGAGACTTTAGGAATATCTTTGAGGTGGGTGATTGATAGAATTTATAGACCCAGCCATGACTTAACTAGTCGATGTCTTGCACGTCTAGTAACGGTAGAATCGAAAGTGACAATAGCAGTATCAACTCTACTCCCCAAACGTAATCAGACAGGAATGCTAGCGGGCAGGTTTTCAGTTGACTTTTGAGATCATTTGGCAAATCTGACGCCCTTTAAAATCTCTTTCTTCATGCGAGGGGATACTGCATGTCCCACTCGTTTAAGTAGTTCACTAATTGAACAACCTTCCTTGACAGCTAGACTCTTGACAATGGAACTCACTCGAGTGATAGGACTGGACTTCTTTCTCTCCTCACCAAGCCCATGAAGTGATGGTAAAGTAGCAGCAATTTTTTGGATACTCTCGTACCCATTGGTACCCATTAAAAGATGGAATCTAGATCCTCGCAAAAGTGGATAGGTCTCCGAAAATGCTGCCTCATCCTGGTGAGGAACTTTCTCTACAGGTATCTCCTTAGATTAGAAGCCTGAGCTTTAGTAGCCATCTGAACCCTCCTATTATGATTTCTCCTTTGGGTTCGAGTTTGTAGTATAGTCCTTGAACTTGATCTGATTTAAAAGACTTACGGCGGGACGACCAATCCTTCAGTCAGGTTTTCAAAGATCATAATTAATTTTCCCTTAGCAGCACCTGGAACAGCAGGCTTGGTAGTTGCCATGGCGACAACAGTAGTCTTGGTCTTCTTATAAGTAAGAATGTCTTGAAGACAGTTCAAGTTGAATTTAGCAGACTACTCCTAAACTTTTGGAGTGGAGACTTTCATTATGACGAATAGGGCTTTCCCGGGGATAACCTTGAGGTCTTCAAACTGGCTCTGAACTTAATGGTAGGAGCGACATTGCGGGCCTTATGGCTTGTCGGCAAAATGCAAGAAAAAGTCTGCATTGGGAAGGCCATCGTAACAGCTTTAAAATAGAAAGATTTGGGGTTAGCTTAATGGCCAAACCTTTGTAATCTTAGTGCAAGCACTAAAAATTAACAGAGGTTGATCTATAGACTAGGTAAGTCTTAGTTTCGGGGATTCTAAAATTTTCAGCAAAAAGGTAATTTGAAATGAGAAAAAGTTAGTTAATATAAGAAAATTTTAAAGTGCGTGCAACACAACACTATTTGATTTAATTTACAGAACAAAAAATCAAACTCGAAAGGGAGGTGTGAAGTGTTTAGGACCCAATGCAGGACCCATTTTTTCACACAAAATGCCCATTTGGAACTAGTCCACCAACACACCTATCGGGGCTCACATAAAGATTAAAAAGTCCTTAATAGCCTTCTAAACCCCTCTATTCAAAGGGGGTTGAACAGACGACCCTGAAGTCCAAAGAGTTGGCAGTACTTTCCTAAGACAAAAATTGGTAAAGTATGTCAGCAAAAGAAAGGTAATTTGGTCCATGAGGGACATGAACACATTACCGATGTTGGATGATATTATTTCTTGATTTAAATGGGGAGAAAAGCTCATCCCCAGTGGAGTTACCAGAAGCTGTCGGCACTATTTTAGTTGAGGAGTTTCCCGTAAGAAGTTATCAGTGACCGACATCGAAATCCCGTCGCCCGCTTTAGAAAGGGCATTTTAATATATAAATATATATAAGTTTTATAAAAATATGAAATCAAACTGATACCATATTTTTTATATTTTAAATGAAAGAGCACTATACCTCAAACCCTGTATCTATCCCTAAGGATAAACACAAGATTTGAGAATGAGACTCGATATAATAAACTAATAAATATATGACATCTATTTGGTCTGCAAAACCATTTATTTGCAGAAAATTTCCTCTTTTTAATATAAAGGATTAAATAGGGTTTATATTAAACTGGGTTTGGAAAATTTTTCTATAAAGGGAAGCCCATATAGTTAATTACATCTTAAATTACCGAAGTCACCTAAGAAAACTCTTGATAAAAATCAAGAAATAACATCTTCAAAGAGTTCAAAAGGATAGGACTTTTCAGTGAAATCGAACAAAGATGTGTGAAATGGGATTGGCTAAAATTTGGAGCATTTTATTGTAGAGTCTAAAGGAGGAAGAACTAGGGAATGTCACAGATCTGAAGGAGAAACTCGGTGACTTCCCAATCTATCCTATTATTTGGCTTCAATTTAGAGGGGAAATATTTATTTGAGTGTTTCATACTGCCAATTTTATTAGTTTAGGGCTTACTTTTGTGTGAAATGATCACACAAATAGCCTGGAAAATGTGATAATTTAGGTCGTGACAGAAGACAGCCTCAGAATCCTAAGACGAGTTAAGGCTTAAATTATACAGCAAAGCTGTACCTAAAGATGTGGTGAGGATTTATGTTGCATAAGCAGACAACCTCGAAATCCTATGGCTTGGTTGTTTAATTCTAAGGAAGGAAATTAGTTTAGCTAGGGAAGACAGGTTTTGCTGTTGATGATGGTCGTGCGGCCCACAGTGGTAGCTCCAAGCTCCTTGCCGTGACGAGTTTAAATTTTCTAATGTGTCAAGTTATAATGTCAAATCAGACGGCCCTATGGTTGTAGTTCCTTAAAAAATTTATGGGGGCATGTTATAGTTGATTATAACGACACCGGTTAGTATCCTCTGGTTCCCTCATTCCGGTACCACTATTTTCTATTGGACTCACTTAGTTCAAATGAATTTACTAAACTCAACTTAATGAGTTCCATACTTTCATTTAGACAGTGGGAAGCCTTGTTAGCAACTGTAGGTTACGTCCTTCAAGGGATTCCCGATAATCCAATAGAGATGTGTAAATTTAGTTGTAGTTGTGGTTCTTTTTGTGATGTTTGTGATTAAATTTTGAGTTGTCATATATTTTTAATGTTGTGGAGGTGAATTTTGTCTTGGTTGATTTTAATTTTGGTTTTGGTTTTTGTTTTGCNGGTCTGCAAAACCATTTATTTGCAGAAAATTTCCTCTTTTTAATATAAAGGATTAAATAGGGTTTATATTAAGCTGGGTTTGGAAAAACTTTCTATAAAGGGAAGCCCATATAGTTAATTACATCTTAAATGACCGAAGTCACCTAAGAAAACTCTCGATAAAAATCAAGAAATAACATCTTCAAAGAGTTCAAAAGGATAGGACTTTTCAATGAAATTGAACAAAGATGTGTGAAATGGGATTGGCTAAAATTTGGAGCATTTTATTGTAGAGTCTAAAAGAGAAAGAACTAGGGAATGTCACAGATCTGAAGGAGAAAGTCGGTGACTTCCCAATCTATCCTATTATTTGGCTTCAATTTAGAGGAGAAATATTTATTTGAGTGCTTCATCCTGCCAATTTTATTAGTTTAGGGCTTACTTTTGTGTGAAATGATCACACAAAAAGCCTGGAAGATGTGATGATTTAGGTCGTGACAGAAGATAACCTCAGAATCCTAAGAAGAGTTAAGGCTTAAATTGTACAGCAAAGTTGTACCTAAAGATGTGGTGAGGTTTTATGTTGCATAAGCGGACAACCTCGAAATCCTATGGCTTGGTTGTTTAATTCTAAGGAAGGAAATTAGTTTAGCTAGGGAAGACAGGTTTTGCTGTTGAAGATGGTTGTGCGGCCCATAGTGCTAGCTCCAAGCTCCTTGCCGTGACGAGTTTAATGTTTCTAATGTGTCAAGTTATAATGTCAAATCAGACGGCCCTATGCTTGTAGTTCCTTAAAAAATTTATGGGGGCATGTTAAAGTTGATTAGAACGACATCGGTTAGGATCCTCTTGTTCCCTCATTCCGGTACCACTATTTTCTATTGGACTCACTTAGTTCAAATGACTTTACTAAACTGAACTTAATGAGTTCCATACTTTCATTTAGACATTGGGAAGCCTCGTTAGCAACTGTAGGTTACCTCCTTCAAGGGATTCCCGATCATCCGATAGAGATGTGTAAATGTAGTTGTAGTTGTGGTTCTTTGTGTGATGTTTGTGATTAAATTTTGAGTTGTCTTATATTTTGAATGTTGTGGAGGTGAATTTTGTCTTGGTTGATTTTAATTTTGGTTTTGGTTTTTGTTTTGTGTTTATCCTAGCAGTTTTGGTTTTAATGCAAGGTGACATCATTGTTTAACATGCATGTTTATAAGCATGAAAGTACATTATGGAAAGTATAGAGAGAAAAAAGACGGTACTGTAAACTGTAAAACCGTACCTGACGAGTTTTCTCGTTTCACCACCTGAAACTCAAAAATGCATGTAAGGGCATTTTATATGAAGTCAGAAAAATAAGGTTCTGGTGATCTACCAAATCCTAAATCATATCTTGGTGGGTCCCTATTAGTTTTATTAAGGATGATTTTTGCTAAGCAAAACATATTAAGTTTGGTAGGCCTCTGATGTATCCAACAAGTCTGGAGAAAGAAGCAGGTCCATGCTTNTGTAAACTGTAAAACCGTACCTGACGAGTTTTCTCGTTTCACCACCTGAAACTCAAAAATGCTTATACGGGCATTTTATATGAAGTCGGAAAAATAAGGTTCTGGTAATCTACCAAATCCTAAATCATATCTTGGTGGGTCCCTATTAGTTTTATTAAGGTTGATTTTTGCTAAGCAAAACATATTAAGTTTGGTAGGCCTCTGATGTATCCAACAAATCTGGAGAAAGAAGCAAGTCCATGCTTCCCTCTCACCGCCTGGTTAAAAGTCTCGATCTCATTTAAACTTATTATGTTGCTTGATAATTCATCCTGTGAATATCTCCAATGCTCAATGAACATTGATGTTCGAATTATCCCTAAGAGTAGGGTAATTATAATTTATTACTCAATTTGAAAATTATGTAGGTGAAGACCCTTAAAGGGGAAAGTTAGTGATATTAAGACATTTAGTCAATTTTAGTTCTATCTTGGGCTTGTAGTGTTTCAATGGTGTTAACTTTTTATTTACATTCACTTTTCGAATCCTAATTTAACCAGATTTGATTTAGCTTAAATCACTACTAAGCCCTTAGTGTTATAGTGAATGTCTTAATCATTTTGAAGGAGATTTCTAAGTGATAATAATTCATCATCAAGACTTTTGAATGCTATTTGAACATCCATAATGGGGTATTGAATTAATGAGTTAGTAACATCCAAAACTATACCCATAAATCTAAGATCATTCAATTTGGTAGACTTCCAAATTTTAATCGTCTAGAAAATTTCAAATTTATCCTTTAATTAGAAAAAAAGTGAGATTGGTTTCTACAAATTAATCGCTTATGTTTCAATCATCCAAATATATTGATTAAGATCAAAGGTTTCCCATTTCCCTATCTTGAATTAAGCCTAAATGTTAATTAAGGCTAAATTACTAAAATTACACTTTTGCCCCTAAGGCTCTATCACTTCATAATTCATCAAATTTTATTCAAATAACTTTAGAATTTTCATCTGACCATACTCATGGGTCAATTAAGACATCAGAGGAGAAAATGTGATTTTTTAAATTTTAATTTAATTTATGTATTTATTTATATGCAAGAATAATATTTTTTAAAGAAAATTCCACAATTTGACCAAGGTAAAGCCTAATCCATTGAATTTTTTACTAGAGGTAGACCTAGACTAGAGAAGTAGTTGGACCAAATTTCAAGTATGTTTGAGTTTTATTTTAATTATCATAATTATTTTAAATTCTAGAGTTTTAGTTGATTATAAAATATTTGAAATGTGGAAAATTGAGTATTGCATTTTTATTAAATTTATCTGAGGTCAAGTAACCTAGAGAAACAAATTTTACGTTTTTCTGNAAATTATGTAGGTGAAGACCCTTAAAGGGGAAAGTTAGTGATATTAAGACATTTAGTCAATTTTAGTTCTATTTTGGGCTTGTAGTGTTTCAATGGTGTTAACTTTTTAGTTACATTCACTTTTCAAATCCTAATTTAACCAAATTTGATTTAGCTTGAATCACTACTAAGCCCTTAGTGTTATAGTGAATGTCTTAATCATTTTGAAGGAGATTTCTAAGTGATAATAATTCATCATCAAGACTTTTGAATGCTATTTGAACATCCAAAATGGGGTATTGAATTAATGAGTTAGTAACATCCAAAACTATACCCATAAATCTAGGATCATTCAATTTGGTAAACTTCCAAATTTTAATCGTCTAGAAAATTTCAAATTTATCCTTTAATTAGAAAAAAAGTGAGATTGGTTTCTACAAATTAATCCCTTATGTTTCAATCATCCAAATATATTGATTAAGATCAAAGGTTTCCCATTTCCCTCTCTTAAATTAAGCCTAAATGTTAATTAAGGCTAAATTGCTCAAATTACACTTTTGCCCCCAAGGCTCTATCACTTCATAATTCATCAAATTTTATTCAAATAATTTTAGAATTTTCATCCTACCTTACTCATGGGTAAATTAAGATATCAGAGGAGAAAATGTGATTTTTCAAATTTTAATTTAATTTCTATATTTATTTATATGCAAGAATAATATTTTTTAAAGAAAATTCCACAATTTGACCAAGGTAAAGCCTAATCCATTGAAATTTTTACTAGAGGTAGACCTAGACTAGAGAACCAGTTGGACCAAATTTCAAGTATGTTTAAGTTTTATTTTAATTATTATAATTATTTTAAATTCTAGAGTTTTAGTTGATTATAAAATATTTGAAATGTGGAAAATTGAGTATTGCATTTTTATTAAATTTCTCTGAGGTCAAGTAACCTAGAGAAACAAATTTTACGTTTTTTTTATCTTTTTTGAATTATTAGAATTTTTTAAGTGAAAGGTTAAGAAAAATCATTTTTTAGCCTTTAAAAATTATTTTTAGCTTTAAAATTCAATATCTTCACTTAGAAAATTAGGTAAAATATTCCAACTATTTCTAAGTANGCAATGGTGAAATGTCTATATGCAAAAAAAATTAAAAGACTCAAAATAGTATTTAATTAATTAAAAATAAAATATGCATCAAATAAACTTCAAACCATTTTTACATTGTTCTCCTTTATTCACTGAGCACTAGAAATTTTTTTTTTTTTGTGATTTTTCTACACCAAGATATGAATTTTTAAAGTTAGGGAGCATTTTCTAAATTATTTAAATCCCTATTTTTCTAATTAAACGTGCGACGCCACCTCATCCTAGGCAAACCCGAATGTCGACACGACGCGCTCCCATTCACTGCACTTTCCACGCTGGCATGCCACGCGGTCCGCGGTTCACGTATCAAGAGTTCATCCAGCTAGATCTCATCCGTTGATGAGATAAACAAGCAATTAGACTTCTCCCCGTCAAATTCTCCAAATAGGCTAATTCAAGAACCGTCTACTCTCAAACCTTAAGATCTCCCTCTAGACTCAACCAACTCTCATGGGGTTTGTTCTTAGAGCTTCATCAACTCATGATGAACCTATTTATATGGATTATATGATATAAAATATAATAAATATGAGTTGAGAGTGAAAATAGGCTTGGATTAGGGTTGGAGTTTAATACCTTTGTCTGACAGGGGAGGCCTCAATCAGATGGTTGTGGTGGCTTTGATTGATCCCAACGAACCTCAAGATGAAGCATTGATATGAATTCGACTAAACTTAATTTCAGGTGTTGATTGAATTTTATACTAGAGGCTATTTGAGAGGGAGCTTTTGTGGGGAATCAACTTCTTTCACTGTGGGGAAGGTGTCTGCATAGTTATTTGAAGTTTGATTCACTATGGAGGTGTGGAGTGATATGCCCTAGTTTTTGACAAAAATTCAAGCTCAAAATTGAGCTTCCACAATGAAGCTCAGTGGGGGAAATTGGTTGTCTTGAACTGAGGAGGTCTTAAAGAGTCTCTAAGGGCATTTTGCTAGAGTTTCACTAAGAAAATTTCAGCTCTCCTACACTGTCCATGGAGGTGAGGTTTAAATAAAATTGGCTTAGGGTGGATGCCATGGCCAATTGAGGGGTGCAAAATGATGCTTAGGTGGAGGGCAGAGAAGCTCTAAATTTCAAATGAAATGAGGTGGACTCTAGATTTGAATTAGGATTAATTTTTATGGGTGGCTCATGGGTTTGGTGTTTCCGGCCACTAGGCCGGCCGACAAGGCCAGGGGAGGCGTCTAGGAAGTCAGATGAGCCAGGGGGAGGCTTAATCATAATTTTGCCCAAAGGGTAAGCAATGATGGAGGATATTTTTCAAGTTGGGTCCAAAAAAGGGTTATAATCCCTTAATTTGGGGATCCATTGGTCCATAACATGCTTTGGTGGGTTTTGCATGGTTTAGCTTAGTCTCTAAAAGGAGTTTGGTGGCTGTGGAATCAGAAAGTTGGTGGCTTTAAGGTGGCTAGGCAAATTTTAGTTCATGGGTCCAAGTGGGTCAATTTGGCTTAAAGTGGCTTTGGGCTAGGCTAGCCATGACTTTGAGCCCAAATGATTGATCAAAATTGTGTAAATGATAGCAATGAAGAGTTTTGGTGAAGGATTCAAATGATTTTGAGTTCATTTATGGGTTCAATTTGAAGGATTTTGAAAATATGGTAACTTTGGGCATGATGGGCTAGACTTGACTATAGATTGAGCTAGTTTTAGGATAAGTCCAAATTGATTGTTGAAAATGGTCAATAGGAATATCATGAAGAGTTTTCAAAATAAATTGGATGTCATTAGGGCAATCAATTTGGTGAAATTTAGAGCATAGTCAATTTGGGGGAAAATTTGGGGTTTTTTTATTTTTGTTGAAATTAAATGAAATTGAGGCCTCATCAAGGCCAATCATGGTCAAGTTTGATGTTTAGGATTGTTATGAGCAATTTAGGATTCAAATTGAGGCCAATGGAGTAGGTCATGGGGTTTAATTTGGTGTGATTATGTCATGTAGCCAAAATTGGGGATTTGACCTTGATCAAAATTGGGCTCAAAGAATGGGCCAGTTGAGCTTGGATTTGGTTTAATTTGATCATATGGAAGGTGAATTTGAGTTTAGGATTAAAACTGGCAGAAAATTGGGACCAAATTGATGGACATTTGAGTTAGATTTGGGTAAATTGGGCTTTTAAAGGCAATTTGGGGGTTTTAGTCAAAATGATTTGAAGCCATTTGGAGTGATTTTTGAAATTTTGTGTGTTTGGGGTGCCAAGGGTATTTTTGTAATTTTGGCAATTTTTTGGGTATTTTGGTAAATTTAGAATTTTTGTTTAGTTTAGGATAATTTGGGTATCTTCAAAAGGTTTGAAATAATTTTTGAACAATTTTGGGTATTTTGGTTAAATTTTTTAATTTTGGCCAAATTTAGGGTCCCAAGGGTATTTAGGTAATTTGGGGAAGTTTAGGAGCAAAAGGTTAAGTTGAATATTTTGACTAGATTTGGGGATCTAACCACCATAAATGAGCTATGGACCAATGGGAACCCCATTTGGGTCCTCCATGCATTGGTCTTATCTAAACCCTAGCCTGGATCTAGTAGGTTTAGCGGACCATGTACTTAAATCTCTCAAAGGATCAAGGGACCAAAGTCAGGAAAATTTGGGTTTAGGGTTGTGAGTAATTGTGGGTTAGAGTGAGTGCATGTGAGAAAAAGTGAGTGCCTTAGCCCTAGACCAATCTGTAGAGTCAAACTTAAGGGCAAATAGTCCTACGGGAACTCATCTTGAGCTCTCGCATAATGAGCCTACTTACTAAGTGCTAGAGGTGATGAACAATATGTGGAGCTTCAAGTTGAGGAAAGAGGAGTGTAGAATTTCTAATGGTGAGGGTTCCTTTTCTAGTTTTCTAGGAATAGTCAACAGGAAAGTCCAATGGCTAGACCTTAAGCTACTAAAGAGGAAAAACTAAACCTCAACCAAATATGAGGTCAACATGTTGAAAGGGCTGACACCTCCATGACATATTAGATATAAAGCATCCTAGGTGTGTTAATTTGACTTAAAATGATAAGAGTTGTTTCAAGGTTTTTAGAGATGACATTTCCAAGATAGCTTTATTCTTCTCTAGATCGATATTGATTCCTCGACGATGAACAACAAATCTCAGAAATTTCTCCAAGGTAAAGCCAAAAGCGTATTTAAAGGAATTCATCTTAAGATTTTATTATCATAATCAATAAAAAATAATCCTCAAGTCATATAGATGGTTATCCCTTTCTTTTCCCTTGATGACCAAATCATCCACATAGTATTTAGGAATTTTTGCCAAATTTAGGGTCCCAAGGGTATTTAGGTAATTTGGGGGAGTTTGTGGGGAAAAAGACCAAGTTGAATATTTTTGGTAGAATTGGGGAGCTAACCACCATAAATGAGCTATGGAACAATGGGAACCCCATTTGGGTCCTTCATGCATTGGTCTTATCTAAACCCTAGCCTGGGGTTAGTAGGTTTAGGGGACCATCTACATGAGTCTCCCAAAGAATCAAGGGACCAAATTCAGGAAAAATTAGGTTTAAGGTTGTGAGTAATTTTTGGTGAAAGTGAATGCAAGTGAGTGAAAGTGGGTGACTTAGCCCCATACCAACACCAAGAGTCAACCCTAAGGGCAAGCAGTGCTATGGGAACACATCCTTAGCTCCCTCATAATGACCCTACTTACTAAGTGCTAGAGGTTAGCATCAATATGTGGAGCTTCATGTTTAGCAAAAAGTAGTGTACAATTTTNCATTAAAATATGTAATTTTCTGTATATCTTCATATTTTGGTTTATTTATTTATTTCATCAAAGCATTTCTCTCCTTGGAATCAAGATAAGATTGTTTACCCATATTAGTAGGGTCCTGAAATATGGGAAGCTCCAATTGAATCCAACAAATGGATTAATTTAATTGGAAAAGATGGGGATGGACCATTGCTTGCATCTTTTGATGTAAAATGTTTTTATTTTTATATTTTTATCAACAGTTTGCTTCGCTTATGAATGCTTCAAATTAACAATCCAGCTTGAGAATAATGCTTTTAAATACAGTAGGATTTATAAATGAAAAGAAAAAACTGGTTCAGAAATCTTATCTAAAAAAAAAAAGATTTTAATAAGTATTTTACTGGATATTATTACTAATGTTAAATCAAATTGTACAATGAAAGAAAAATTAAGCCGTGGGAATCAGAATCGCTATTTTCGTACGTCATACGCACACAGTTCTGCGTGCATACACCCCCTAATAACTTTCCAATAACTCAATTATTGGAGGTTATTGAGAGATTATTGGAGGTATTAACTTCAATAACATCTCAATAACTTCTTAAAAATCTACCAATACCTTCTGCGGTTTGCACTCGTATTTTTTTCTGTCATTCGAGGTTTGTGAGGTTATTGGAGTATTAACCTCAATAACATTGACATAACACACTAATACCCCCCAAATAATTAGAGTATGCACGTAAAACTGCGTGTGCGTATGACGTATGTAAATATTTTTTTGCGAAACAGACATATCAACACCAATTTATCCATGAAGGAATACACATTAACTCAACTAAAAAATAATAATAATAATAATTAAGAACAAGATATTTGTTTTTATTTTGGTATTCTTTATTTCCACTATTAGTGTTAAGGTAATTACCTTGAGGCTAAATGTGAAGAGAACCATGGCCCCAAAGGTGGTAGCATTAAGGTGCAGAGTGGAGAGCCGAAGACTCTGTAACCCAACCACCAACTTCAGAAGCTGCCTCGGCCGTCGTCTACAAAGTATCTTCAGGCTAGCATGGCTCTCCACAATCGTTACCTCTATATCGGCCACCGCCGACCGGTTCGCCGGAACTGTATTAACGCCGCCGGCAGCAGCAGCGGCGGTGTCGGTTAATGAATACTGGGGAAAGCTGAAGAAACTCGCAAGCGGCTTCAGATCTTGAACTCTGTTGTCTCCCCGGTGCTTGAGCTGTTTGCGAACTTCGAGAAATTGAACAATCTGCTGAAGCTCTTTCACATAGTTTATGGCGCCGCCAACAATGGATGCTTGATCTCCCTGTACATTAACCAGGATTTACAAGATAAAATCTTTATGTAATAAATTATTTAAAAAAGCTTCCTTTTTTGGGGAAAAAATAATCTTTTTCTGCAAAAGTTTTGATTCATTTCTGCAAAAAGTCGAGCAATCATTAGGTAAAAAAAGAACTTTTAGGAATGGGAGGGAGCAGGATACCCTTTGGGCGTAAGAAGCAGGCATGAGTGAGCGAAGAACGGCGAGGTACTCGTTCATTTGCTTGCGCCGGTTGCGTTCAACGGCAATGTGGGTCATCCTCTGGTTCTCCGCCTCTTCCTTGTTTGTTAAACCCTTGGTTCGACGCCTCTTCTTTCTTCCGTTGGATTCTGAACACGTTGCTGGTGCTTTGTCTTCTTTCTGTGCTGTTGCCGATATTGCTGTGGCTCCTCCAAGATCCGGCGGCTCTTGGAAACCCTGTCCTGTTAATGAAGAGCAAGAAGCTTTCCATTCATCGTATAAAGGCAGCGTTTTGTCTTCGTCTACCAATCCAGCTATGTCCCAGGGACTGTTCATGTCCTTCACATTGCAGCTTAAGAGGTCATGAAAGACCACGGCTTCTAAAGCCATGTATGTCAGCTGAAATTGATAAAGGCAGAGGAAAGAATGGAAGGAGAGATTTGTTGGTTAATGAAGTTTAGCAGGTTGCAGGCAGATCAATGATGCAGGGGAAGGAAGGAATTGAGGGACAGTTCTGCTGCGCAATGGACTTTAGCAGCTTGCAGGTGGATAAATAAAGATGTGGATGGAAGAGAAAGTGAGCCGTGAGAGGGATGCCTTGTGGAAGAGGGACATTGGCTGCGGGGATGGAAGGGTGAAAACTGAACGAGGATTAATTATTATTATTAACATAAATAGATCGATTTAATAGTTCAAAAAATAAAAAAAAAAGTGAAATTTTGTAAATAACAATATTTGGGTATTTTGTATGTAATTACCCCACAGAAGAAATAAATTTGAGAGAAAAAGGAAAGAGATTAATTAAAAAAAGAAGTTATGGGCTTTTATTATAATAGATCAAGTATAATTGTATGCCTTAAACTACATGAAATTGTGTAGAATTATGTGACTAGAAGCTTTCTCAAGACTCATTATTTAAATGTTTGGATTGTGTTCCAACTATTATAGAAAAAAGCTACACAGTGAATTACATGAATAAGAAAAATATATAGCAAGGCTTTTTAGTTGTTGTTATGAAAGACATGAAGAATATAGCCTAATGGAGCACTTAGAATTGTAGTCGACATCCTGGGAAGTCTTCGTTTGCATTTTCCCTTGAGCAAATCGTCGGGTTGATGAGTTGTTTATAAACTTGAACAGCAATACGCCGGCTTTGTCAATGCCACAAGATCGCCATGATCTAAATGATATTATCGTGGGACAGGCGATCTCATTGAGAGTTAGGCTGGCGAGTTTATCATAATTGAGAGATAACAAGGATAGTATCTCTCCTAGAAGGATGAGATAAATAAAAAAGCAAAGCTCACGTATGACAATAGATGGTCAAGATAATCCATCGTCTTGATGGAGTTTGGCGAATTAGATAACCAAGAGTAAACATATGGTGAAGTTGGTATTGATTTTTTTCCCTCCAAAATTGGGAATATTCTAGATGACTACAAAATAAATAATTGTAGGCAGTTAAGGTAATAATGAGCATAGCCTATATGGCTTGATATCAATAATGATAAAAGAATTCAAAATTATTTTAATGGATAATAACAAAGTGTTAATTAAGTTTTCCTAGATTAAGTAGAATTGAAAAACCAAAAGTTAATTATAGCTTAAGGTGACAATCATAATTCTCAAATTTCTTATGATTTTGGAGTTTAGAATGTCCACACTAAGAATAATTGGTTTCTTATATGTTCTTGAATGGATCACTTTAGTCATTATATGTCATTGTACCTGAATATTCATTATTTATATAAAAAATTTATGTTTTGGATCATAACTTTCTTTGATTAAAAAGTGAATGGATAATCCCACCCATGGGTTAGCTTGATCAACCAAGTTGAGCTACAATATGGTATAGTGATGGTAGTGCAATAACATTTATCACTCGCAAAATGTCTAATTAACAAACAAAATGTTATTTAAATATTCCTTTGCCACAAATCGGATGGAGTCGATGGATAAATATTTTGATGGTTAGACTGATCATAATAGTTCTAAAAAGATTTATGGATAAAACATAAAGACACTAAACAACACCAATAATAACTCATATATTTTTTTTTTCTATAAAAATATATACATCTCAAAATATATCTGAACGTTTGTTTCCGATTCTATAGAGTTTGGAGATACACTCATAATCCATAAATATAAGTCTCTTGTTGGGGCACAATCATGATAACAAAAATAATAATCAACCCAACGAAGAGGGTATTGCTACAAAATTCAGTCCCCGCATAAGGGGACATAAAAATAATTATAATAATCAAAACTCCCTCATAGTAGTGTTGACATTATTTACGGGTCACATACATTTTTTAGGTCACATGCAACTTTCAGAGTCATATGGAGCTTTCAGAAAGGTCCCAGTGCCGCTGAACCCTAAGAAAAAAAGCATTGTGCCCCTTTCTGGCCTTGCGTGGTCATGCCAGGCCTGGAACAGACTGCGCCTAGGTGGGGCCACACCCCATTTTCTATTGAAGTGGCCATCTCCCATCAACTACGTCACTGATCTGTAACCTTTGTCCACAGATTTTCATCCCGACCATCCATTCGATCGGTCGACTGTAAACATTCGACAACCATTCACGATTGCGAAAACAACAGAAGTTCTGAGCCGTCAATTTTCCATCTAATCCATGAACCAAGACATCCATAGAAGGCCTTTGTTCGTGCCTCTAAAGAGGGATCTGGAATCAAGTCAAAGTGTGCATCGAAGTATCCCGAACACTTCTAACTCAGTGTGTCTTCCTCTAGATTTCTCCAGAGAATCTTTTCCTCCTTTGGTTAACCGTCTCCTTTGTAAGCCTTTATTCTCTATGTAAGTTTTTTTTTTGTTGTTAAGCTTAAGTTTAAGAGTAGGTTAGGTTAACTTAATAGTTTTGGATTAAGCATGGGTTTGGGCTCGATTCAGGTCGACTCGAACTTCACATAATCTTAATCATTAAAATGGTTTAACCCAAACTTTATCTAGATTTGACCTAACCAAGCCCTGACCCAACCTAGCCCCGACCTATCTCAGGTCTAGCCTAACTTAACTCAAACCTACCTGGGTCAACCCAGATAAAACCCCAACCTACCTGGATCAACCCAAACAAAACCATAATCTACGCGGGTAAATCCAAGTCAACCCGAGTAAACCCAAATCAAACCTTAATCTACCCGATTTTAGCTAAGTCAACCTAGCTCAAACCAAATCAAACCTAATTTATCTAGGTCAATCCAAGTCAACCTGGGTCGATCTAAATCAAAACATAACCTTCTTGGGTCAACCCGAGCCAACCTAATTCAAACCCTAATCTACCCTGATCGACCGAAGTCAACCTAGGTCAACCCAAATCAAACTGTAATCTGCTCGAGTCCACCTAAGTCAACCCAAGTCAATCCAAATCAAACCCTAACCTAGCCGGGTCAATCCGAGTAAACCCAAATTAGACTCTAATATACCTGGGGTAAACCTAAGTCAACCTGAGTGAACCCAAATCAAATTTAAACCTTTTTGGGTTAAGCCAGGTCAACCCGGGTCAATCTGAATCAATCTCAAATAATTCTTTTCAAACCCTACGCTACTTAGGTCAACCTCAGTCAACCCAAATTAAACCCTAATTTACCTTGGTCAACCCAGGCCAATCCAATTTAAAATTGGGGAAGTTTGAAATCAATTTGGTTGAAATTAGGGGTGATTTGGAGACTTTAGGCATTTAGAGGTAAAATTGAGATTTTGGTAAAAATTGACCAATTTGGTCAAATTGGGCCCAATTGATTGCTAGAATTGTTTTTGGGGATGTTTGTAATGATTTGGGAGGTTTTGAGAATTTTTTGGGCCATGAGGGGCATTTTGGTAATTTTGGTGAAGTTAGGGGTATTTTGGGAATTTTGGAAATTTTGAGGTGTTTTGGGCAATTTGAGTGGTTTGAAATGGTTTTGGATGATTTTTCAAGAGAATTTGAGAATTTTGGAAATTTTTTAAAATTTAGTGTTCTAGGGGCAATTTGATAATTTTGGGAATGTTTGGGGGCAAAAGACCAAAATTGGGAAGTTGGCTAAATTGGGATCAATTGAGGATGCTAATCATAAAATTATTCTTTTTTGTGCCATGAAACTAAGGGGGATCCCATTTTGGATCCTCTATGTGTTGGTCCTAGCCAAACCCAACTTAGGGTTAAGGGTTTGGAGGACCACCCACACGAGTTTCTAAAAGCGTGGGGAACCAGACTAAGCACAGTTCTGAGTGAAAGTGAGGTGTTCAAGTGTGTGTGTGCAATAATGAACAAAACCACACAACCCAAGGCTAACCCTGAGACCAAACAGTCCTATGGGGACTCTTCTTCAGCTCCCCAATGCTTGGCTCCATCCTACTAAGTTCTAGAGGTTAGAACCAAACATGTGGAACTCCAAGAAGAGAAAAGAGGTATTTAAAAGTTCTAGTGGGGTAGGTTTCCATCACTAGTTCTCTAGGAATAATCAACATGAAAGTCCAGTGGCTAGATCCTAGGCTTCTAAGGAAGAAAAACTAGACTTCAATAAAAACGAGGTCAATATTCTCAGGATAGGTGCATCACTCGTGGTGTCGTGCTCGATTATTTAAACTATTAAATATAAGAAATCAGTTCAGTCCCATATTTTCAAAATTAAAATGCTACTTTTCAAAATTAACTAAAAAGTAAAAGTATTTGACATGAAAAAATTTAAAAGTGGATGAAGATATTATCACTATTCAAATCAAATAAAAAAAATTAATTAATTTGACCATAAAAATTTAGTAAAATTAAAAATGTCATAATTTTAAAACCATGACATATAAGGAAATTCTCCTAAAATTCAAAAAGATAGAATTTTATCACATAACTTTTTGGTAGAAGAGATCATTCAATAAATATTATACTAGAAATCTAAAAAATAATAATAATAACCATGAAATTTGTTTCTAACAAGATATAATCAAATAAATTCTAGACATTTTCAAGTGGTGTATTTTTATCATGGTCTTTACTTCTCCCTATCAAGATCATGATGTTATATAACTATTATCTCTTACATAAATTGCACTAAATCTTTTAGGATAATTTACTCTTCTAGAGAAGAAATTAGAATATTCGAACGATGAATCCAATCTATACAAATGGGGACAATCAAACCTAGAGTTGCAGGAAAACCAAGTTATGTTGTAAGGAGTATAAACCTTTGTCACCATTCGTATTTCATTATCTTGGATCTAATCCACCTAAATAGGAACATTTAATAGCATTTGTTAGAACAACGCTTGAGCCTAATAAAAAAGATTATCAATCTTAGGTACCACTGACCTTCACATTTATAGAGCAATATCAAACCTCTTAACGAAAGAGAATTAGACTTCATGAAGAGAAAATTTATAGTTTCACAAATGCTAGATAATATTAGACAAGCAGAAAGTGCTACTGAAATGAACAAAACACCATACCAAATGAAATTTGCACCAAAAAGTTCATATATTACAACAAGAATATAAAGAGTTCCACAATAAGAAATACAAACTGAGCCAATAGAAATACAATTTAACCATACGAGCAGATGAAATAAAATGTTTTGCATCCAAACAGAAAGAATATAATCACTCATCCTCACAAAGAGGAACTAAAGCTTATTGAAAAAGGGAATATGAGTTTCATAATGCCTTATTAGGGTTCGTACAAATAACAGAATGAAGAAGATTAATAATAAATAATTGAGGAACAGAGAGCTAGAATTTAAAAATGGGAGCTACGCTCCATTTTTATTGTAAAATATTGTTAATATTGAATAAAAAAATGTTATAAAACTTGAGGATAAGTTTTACACTCAATATTTATTATGAAGAGTTAAAAATATTGAAAGAAGGAAATTATTAAACTAAAGATGAGAGTTACATTCAATCTCAATAATGAAGAGTTATCATAATATTTTGTAATGCAATAATAATAACAATGATTAGAAGAGCTATCAATGCTCAATTTTAATTGCATTTTTTTTAATTAAGCATTATTTTTTATTGTGCCATTTTGACATTTAAAACTAGTGAAAAACATATGCAAGACTAGGAAAAAAAAACAATCAAATAGAAATCTTGATGCAAAAAACTTCTAAGTTTGACTTTGAAATCATATGAACTCTTTTAAAAAACTATTGTCAAAATGAAAATTTCAATAAGATAAGCCCAATGATGCTAAAAGTGTTCTGATCCCTACCACTGTAAACTCAAATCAACTACTTAAACTATAATTAGAATCTTAATAATACTATTCCATAGAGTAAATTTTTTTGAAATTGTATATGTATATAATTAAAATGAGCATCTTGATTATTGAAAAAAATACAAGATTCCCAAAATTGCTCAATAATCCCAAAAATGTCTTTTATTTAACCTTTAGGAGTTCATTGTGCCCTAAATCTCTAATTTCTTTCTTAGATATATGTTTCCTCTTAGATATATATTTTCTTGGTAGATGTATATTTATCTTAGATCTAGTGTTCTATAATGGTTTAGAGTTTAATTGTTTATGATAAGAGATTATAATTAAAATGTTTTGTAGATTTGTATTTGTTAGATGTGTATCTAATTAGATTTATCTTGTGAGATCTATACAATATATATCCTTAGATTAATATTCCTTATAAGATAAATACTATCTTTGCTAATTAATAGAATGCTAAAAAAATATTTATTTAGTGCTATATTACTTTAATCCCTTATAGTTAAGATTACAAGGAATAATAAATTCTTGTAATTACATAATTTATAAAATAACTATGGGTGGATTTAAAATTATTTTTATTTATTTAATATGATTAACATTATGACAAAATAATGTATATGTTTTAAGAAATGTATATATTTAAATATTATGTATATAATTTAGTTAATAATATATGTTTAAGGAAAAACTAGCAATGCTTTTGCAGCCCAATTATTCCGACATAGCTCCTGTCAGTCTTATTTATAATTAAACGAAAGCTATTTGTAACAGCTTTTGTCATCGCAAAAAGCTGATATTACTAACGTGCTTCAATGCGCAACTATTCTTATTCAATAATTAAATAAGTTTTCCATATTATTTCTATTAATAATATATATTTTTAAAAAATTAATCCATTATATAATTATCCTACCTGAACTTCCAAATTATATATATATATATATATTTTTGGATAAGGGCTCCTGCCCAAGGAAAAAATTTGCAGCGTTGCATGCATAATGGATGTTATATTGTCGTTATATCGGTATTATATTCACGTTATATCCCCTGTAACCTTCATATAACCTACAAATATGTGAAAACAGAAGCACGAAACTTATTTATAAGTTCAGGTAAGTTACATGTATGTTATATGAATGTTACATTAAAGTTACAGACGATATAACGCTGGATACGTCTTACGTACGCAAATTTTTCTCCCTGCCCAAACTTTAAAGTTATTACAGATGAGTTGTTCAAGGAGAAAATATTGCGTCCGTAGTCTGACCGGCCGGACAACGGACGCTGCTCCTTCTAGTGCATCGTATTCGTAGACTACAAACGTAATTTTTTTTTGTTGTTGTTCANTATATATATATATATTTGGATAAGGGCTCATGCCCAAGGAAAAAATTTGCAGCGTTGCATGCAAAATGGAGGTTTTATTATCGTTATATCAGTATTATATTCGCGTTATATTCCTTTTAACCTTCATATAACCTACAGATATGTGAAAACAGAAGCGCGAAACTTATTTGTAAGTTCAGGTAAGTTACATGTATGTTATATGAAGGTTACATCGAAGTTACAGGCGATATAACGAAGATATAATGATGATATAACGTGAATATAACATCCATTATGTACGCAGCGCTGGATGTGTCTTACGTTTGCAAATTTTTCTCCCTACCCAAACTTTAAAGTTATTATAGATGTGTTGTTCAAGGAGAAAATATTACGTCCGTAATCTGATCGGCCGGACAACGGACGCTGCTCCTTCTAGTGCATCACATTCGTAGACTACGAGCGTAATTTTTTTTTTGTTGTTCAAGGGAAAAGTGAAAGCAATCCTATTTCTTAGTGTGAGAAAAAAGGGATCAAAATACTATTGCTTAATTGTTTATAATTGGATCTTACAAAAAATTATTAAATAGTAATTCTTTAATGATGTTTATTCTGCTTATTATACATAAATATCTCAATGTTTTACTATTTTATATATATTTCACATCAAATAATTTACCCTTTTCAAGACTACCAACAAATCAAAATCCAAATATTTCATGTTTTTCTTTTTTGAGCTTATTCTGATCAAAACTAAAGTGGTTCAAGATATCATAATCTCTTTTTCTGTCTTATAATAATTCCGCAGCCAACAATCCAAAAGCAATTGGATAGATCCAATGGACAGAGTCAAAGTTCGTCCAAGTTAATTCAGCAGATTAGTTAGACCCACACAACCATATAACCTGCCCATTAAGTTAATTTAGTAGACTCGTACAACCAACACACCCGGAAGCATTAGTGAATCGTTTATCATGAAGTTCCTGACTTCAATTACTTATTTATAATTCTTTTCTTAAGTGTGCTAAACCACGGACTAATCAGGATCCAAATGTAAGTTCATTTTGACTAAGAATATCAATCTTATTTATGGAGCAATTTTGAAAGTATTTGTATGATTAAAAATTTTGATTAATATTTGTTGGATCGTAATGCAGAACATGTCTAAGGAATAAAGCGTTAGTAAGATGAAAAAATAAGAAGAAAATATAAGATCATATATTTGTAATTGAATATCATTTATTCAGACCCCATAACCAATACTAGTGCTTGCCTTGAACACAACTTCATGTTTGTAACTGTCCAATTAGATTGTTTGGAGTTCATTCGGTCAGCCATGATTCATTCGGCTAACTCAACATCATTCTATCTTTTTCAAAGATCTTCGGCTACCCATTCTATGGAGACTGAGTATGAAGATACATCGTCCTAAGGTAAGATTATATTATCGGGTAGAGGGCAAATCAATATAATCTGATAATCAGCCTACCTTCGGTTTATTATTCTATGTTGAAATACCTCATCTCGGGCGACCACTAATTTTTAAGATGGTAGTTATTAGGTGGCTGATGTTTATGCGGCTATGTGATGCTTTTCAGGTCATTAATTCTTTTCATTCGGTCGTCCTATGAGACCCATAGATCTTTGGCTAGAATAATTCATGTCCTTTATGTCTCCAATTATTTCTCCTCAAGATTCATGTAGGCACACTCCTGATATATGCAAATATTTTCCTGATTCTTTTACTTCTTTGAAAGTGACAACTACCAAAAGAATAAGAGAATTAAATAATATTACTACTCATATAATTAGTAATAAATATCGTCATAATTTAGACACCCTTAATTTTTGTGCCGCTATTTTCTATAACTAGGGCTTTAAATGCATTTTCTACTTTTCCCATCCTCTACATCTTATTGTGAGTTGATCATCTAAGTGAATCAATATGTCTGGAACCAAAAAACTAGTAAGTGAGGAAGTCTTACTGAAGGAAGGAATTTGGACTTCCAATTTCTAGAACCTGTCTTGCAAATGATGAAAGAAGAAACTAGATAGTTCCCATCCACTCATTAAAAAAAAAATGGATAAAGAATCTCATCCGTTTGAGTAAAGGAAAGGGGATGAGAAGAAAAAGGACGACAAGGATAAAAAAATCAGATAAACATCAGATTTCCAAACTACCTCTTATGGAAGAGATTGGTGAATCGTTTGACTTGGAACCACTTATGCCAAGGAGGTGGAAGGGAGGAAATGTATTAGTCCGCTCCATCAACATCCAACCTGACTACAGTCGCAAGTGGGGGAACCCTAAAGGGCAGGTGTGCAAGTTCAACCATTGAACTTCTCGTTGTTTCATCTTCCAACCCTGAAGGCCATTCAAGGTGATGCTTTACCCAGGGAAGATGAACCACTCTGTAGTTTAGCTGATGAAGCTATGTGGATTGTGGCTTTACTAGTGGTAGATATTCCTCCTCTACCATCAACGGAGGAAGACCCTCACGGTGGTATGCCCTCTCTCATCGAAGAGAGCATCCATTCATTGGAAATAGATCAAATTCTTGGTAACTTTGTAGCTCTTTTTTTATTTAGCCTTCTCGTTTACCTTTGTAACACTAGTTTGATTCTTACAGGAGAAACTATGGACATTATTGAATCTTAACCCCAACATATCACACATCAAATCGAGCCAATAAAACAGGCTGGCCCTTCGTTTAGGTTGGAGATGATGGGGTTTTCACCCCAAGTCCTCTTTTGTTTTATTGCCTCTTTCATCCGTTCTTGACAAAGAAACTGACAATCGTTGGGAGTCCCATGAGTTGTTAGCTCACTGTATGGATGAGACCGTGGACTCCTTTTCTCAAGCTGTTGATCTCCAATAAGAAACCTACGTCTCAAATCTTTGAGAGGTGTTGACACTTATATGTGCAGATATGAAGATTCTTCGAGTCATGTTGCTGAAGTGGAGGCTCTCTGAGCCAAGTTCATGCGCATGGAAGCACTTCGGGTCCAAGTAACAAACTTGGAAGCTCTCCAGTCTTAGATGGTGTCTCTGAGGGGTGAATTAGTGATTTTTGAGTAGTCAGTTCAATTTCAAATGTATGTGCCAAAGATGAAACAATAGAGATATAAATTTGGTGGTCTTGAGTTGTATTCAAGTTTAATGAACTAGGGTTTAGTCCTGCTCAAGGTGGGGGCCAACTCAGTTGTAAAATATTTCTTTTTTATGAATAAAATCTTCAATAATTTATTAATTATAAATTTTCTCGATTTATGTACATATATGACCGGTTTGATGGAAACAATGGAACGCTTTGGTTTCCAAAAAGGGGTCAATAAATAGAACTCAACAGATGTTAAATGAAACTCTCATGTTTTTTTGCTCTATCTTTATGCCATTTTGCTTCAAAAGCTTGATGGACCATAGATATTTTTCTCAAAGTCTTGGTTCACTTAAGCCTTCCGAGAGATTGATTATCACTGAAGATGTTAAGTTATTGGATAAGTCTTGGGTTTATGACACATGCGTCTTCTCAGATCAAGTGGAACTGGAGGTTCAGGCCACTGACTACTTGGTTGTTAATTTAACTTTCTACCGAGACCAATTTCATTGCAGGCTTCAACTACCATTAGACATAAGGTTTCATTTGATCTTCAACTTTTACGATGTCATCCAGACCCAAATAAAGCCAAACTCGATCTCCATAGTGATGATGTACATGATTTACTTGCACAAATGAAGCATCCCTTGGTCACACGAATTATTTTCCCATATGTTCTCCATTCAGGTCGAACAAGATGGGTATGTGGTTTTTGGCATCACTCAGAAATTCCATTTAATTGATTTGGAGAACAAGATCAAGACTGGAAGCTCCAATTTTTGACAGCTTCATGTGTTGATTGGAGGATTTCGATTAAAGATACAAGTGGCCCGTTCAAGAAAAGCAAGTCAATTTCTCACCAAGTAAAGACATTGGAGCAGGCTTGACAATTGTCGGTAGTTCAATATACCAACCATTTAACTGTCAATTGAAAGCTAACCAAAGGAATATGTTTCTGTGACAGAAGACATGTGGGCCAATTTTGATAAGGATGAGGAAAAGATACAATTAGATAAGGCCGAGAGACTATCTAAAAAGGTGAAAAGGAAAAGGAAAAAGACAAACGGTTCCGTAGTCATAGAAGAATAAGAGGACAAAACCGAAGAAGCCCCTTATGGAGGGCAAATACCAGGTTCAAAATTCATTCACCTTTTTTCAAAAACTTCCGTAGTTATTCAGAACAAAGTCATAGAAAAATTAAATTGATTGAACATAAACTTGCTCAAGTGATCATAGACTATTCAGGGTATAATGTGACTCCCTCTCTCCTTCCAACAGATATTGACGGCCAGATGAGGCATCTCTCAATGCAAGAGACCTTTCAGCATCTTAAACTAAATTTGTTCCTCCATCACAAAGGGCTGAGGTGAGTCGTCGATCTCCCTAGGTGGAGATTGTAGACAAATCAGGTGTTGAATATTCGACAGAGAGTGTAAGAGAAAGCCCTGTTTCTGTTAAGTTGGTCGAGCACAGACAAAAAGGTAAAGCCCTGTTGATTGTTAAAGGAGGGGACTTTCTTCAAGTCTGGTGTTGAATACGACATAGTAAGGACTCAACTCTTAAAGGAAGTTCTATTCATAAATTGATGTGGAGGATCCTGAGGAAAGGTTGTGCTAAGCACACTTTCCAAGGGAGTACAATACATCCATTCCACAATTACTACCAAGAGTGGGAACATATCCTTAGTGCTAGTGGCTGAGGAGTGGGACTTAGAAGCTTTCTGTCAAAGACATCCCCTTTCTCCTACTCTTACTCACTTCCAATTTTTCTTTCATTGTGAGGAAAATATGATAATGTGGAGAGTGTGAAGAAACATGTGTTCTTAATGATGACTTATCAGCTAAGCTTCAACACATAGCCTTTGCCCTGCCCTCGAGAGATTGTTCTTATCATAGGAAATTTATAATGGGTGTATTTTTTGTATTTTCTATTAGCTTGATATTTTGTACCTTCCTACTGAGATAATAAAAATGTTTAATTTAACGATGATATTGTTTCTCATATATGATTACAATTATAAAGTAAATCATTTCATTTATGCAAAAAAGAAAATTTTGAGGTCATCCCAACTCTAAATCTGTGGAAGGTCTTTCCTCATGTATGTCTTCAACTTATGTGCACCAGGGGCAACTTAATGATCGATGATGAATTGGATGGTTCACATCTGATCAAGCTTGTTGACCAACGAACCTTTGACAGTTAGATTGAACTTCATTAGAACCAAATTAGCCGCGTAAAATGTCTTTTTTCATAAATTTTTGTTGTAATATCAGTTTTGCCTCTTTTTATTTCCTTTGTTGTAGAGAGACATTCGTTCAAAGTTCTTCTAGTAAATAAATTGTGAGTATAGCTCCTTCTTCATTCACAACTTGCCAGTTACTGAGCTCCTCCTTATTGAAAGACATTACTGTGATGACTATATTCAAATGGTAACATAGCTTCCATTCTATGGGAAAGCATATATGGCATTTGATAGGATGATTTTGTCAAAGTGGTTCGGATGGCCCAAAGGACCAAAGAAAGCATATCCACCCACATCACTTATTCACCTTCGAACTTCTTTCTTAATAAATTTAGTATGATCTTGTTTGCAGCTTTGGCTCGAACATTGGTTTAAGGGTGATGCAAGGATGTAAATTTTCAATTAAGTCCCTGACTCTGATAGAAATTTCTTACTCCCTTATTAGAAAATTGAGTTTCATTATTTATAATGAGTACTAGGGGTAAACTATGCCAACATATTATATCTGGTCATATAAAATTCCAGACTATGCATGCAGTGATCCGAGCATGTGATTTTGCTTCTCTCTACTTAAGAAAAATAATCCACAACTACTAAAAGAAATTTCCATTATCCCGTGGAAGGCAAAAGCAAACTGAGAAAGTCTAACCCCCATACAGTAAAGGGTCAGAGGCTAATAATAAGTTGTTATTTCTGAGCTGGTGACCCGACATGCAATTACACAATTATTTAAGTCATGAAAGATGGTCAAAAGCTTGACCTAATTTATATTAAGCAACTAATGTGCAAGATTAAATATTATATAAAGTTGATAAAATGATTCACACACTAGGGGTACAACGCAAGTATACGTATCGTTTTAAGTAATATGTGGCCCTGATAGAGTTCTTAGTATCTATCCCACATGGATAGGCAAAACTCTTATATGTTGTTGACTTTAATAAAATCCTCTTTAAACTGCAGTTAAATTACTTAGGAAATGATAAAAAGTTTTTGTGTATTAACTAGTCCTAAAAAATTTAAAAGGAATGCTAAGTACACTAAGCAAATGCAGAATACAAATGTAAGACAATCTAAAAAGGCTAACATGTAAAGTTACCACTAAGCAGTTCCAAACTAACAATAAATAGAAGAGTTCAAATTATATAAAACATCCTTCTCCTTGTAATGAGTTTATAATCAATGTAGGATTCTAATAATTTAAAATATAATTAAGGTACTGTACTAAATAGGAGCATACTGATCCCGATTGTTTATATGTAAGGATTTATGAAGTTAACACCACTACAGCGCCAAAAACTTGATCTATGTACTAATAGTAAGTTGTGTAAAATATATATAAGTATAGGCAGTTATTAATGAGATTCTACTCAAGTATACGTATCATTATCAAATAATAATGAACTTTCTATTTAAGCCCCAAATATCGATCCCACGGGGAATGTTTAAATTTGCAATGATAAATTTTACTAGGAAATTCACAGAAAGTCAAACAAAATTACTGTCACTAATTTTGAATGTTGAGATAAAAACTAAATTACTTAACTATTAGCAAAATAGAAATGCAAGATTTAAACAGTAACTACTAATCTACTAACTATGTTTATGTAATGGTGATTTCTTATGTGAAAAAAACATCCTTCATACTATAATGAGGTTTTGGTGAAATGAGATGAGATGAATGTTTATAATATGTATTGTACCAATTAGGAGCAGTTTTAATTCTCTACCCTGATACATTCCATAGAAAATCATTGGCTAATCACAGGTTTAGTGCCTAAATCTGTGGCTAAGCTAGGAGGATACCGACTTCCACTCCAGAGCTCCCACTTCCCTTCACCTGAAGACTAACTCTCGCTTTAGTTTTTACACTAAGACTGAATTGGGGATTTTAGTCTATCACCCTAAAGATTCTCCAATTCTACACCCAATAAAGAATATTTCCCTATTTATTTGCACTTAATTCCATGAATGAATTTCTCCTCCAATAAATTAAATGTGATCCTCACTCTGTTGTAGAACTCATACTCCATTTTCTGGATCATATTTTTCACAACACATTTTAACAATTTAATTGGTCAGATCAAAAAGTAAATTAAGTTCGGAGTTTAAAATCATCACAATTTATTTTATATTTTAATTATGGCACATTCATTTTATCTCTTCATTTCATCATATCTCATAGTCACAATTTATTTTATATTTTAATATTGGCACATCCATGTTATCTCTTCATTTCACCATATCTTAGAGAAGGGAGAAAGATAAAGGAAACTACTCAGACTTCATAAGAAGGTACAACAAAGCACAAATTTCATATATAAAAGAAAGTTCATACAACATTAATAAACAAACAAAACTTATCTGAAACTCTTTCTCAAAGCAAATCCCTTGTAGCCTTTCCTTAGAAATGCAGGAAGAAGATATCTCTCACATTTCCCCTTCTTCAACACTCTTATAGAAAGTTTCAAAGTTAATCTCACCACACAAACTCTAAATTATAAAAAAAACTCACTAATTGACTCCAATGTGGTGGTGGAATGAAAATGGATTATGCAGAAATGTGAAAAAGGAGCGTGATGTAACGTTGTGGAGCGAAAAGGAATGTGAAAGAGTGAAGGAGTCAAGTAGTGAAGGAGTCTATTTCGTGATGAATTTTGGTCCCAAATAGAGCCTAGGGTTGATTTTCGAAGAGGTGCGTCCAAAATCTCTTCAAAAATTGTTCAAATACGTCGAATCTTCTAAAAACTGGGGCTGAACCGACATTGGCGCCGTTGGCGTCGGTGTCCCACAATTTAATTCGTTGCTCTCTGTTTAAAGGTGCCATCAACACTCTTTTGGCGTCGTCAACGCTGAGTAAAATTCTCACTCTGTTATGTTGTTCAGTGCGGTCAGCGCTGCCCTTGGCACGATCGACACTGAGTATTTCTTCAAAAATGTCATTTTGACTCCAAATTCTATCTTTTTTGCTTTTTTTTTTTTTGCTTTAAGTCTCAAAAATCAACAACCTATAAGAAAACATCAAAATACCTTCCATTAAAGTGTAATATTACCAAAAATAACTCTAAAATATGGGTCTAAAAATGCATATATTTTTGGTGTATCAAAATCCCCCAAACTTACATGCAACTTGTCCTCAAGTAACTCCTCTACTACATAAAATTATGACTTATGGTAAAGAATTTAACTTCTAGATTTCCATACTTTNCCCCGGGGTGGGAATTCAAATTTAGGTATTAATTTCAGATGAGCATCAAAAGGTGGGGACTGAACTCGAAAGAAAAGGAATCAAAAGTTAAGGGCTGATTTCAAAATGAGAATTGAAAGTTAAGGATCAATCTCAAGAGAGAGTTGGAAGTTAAGGATTGACCTCGAAGGGAAAGGAATACGAGGATAAGGACTAATTCTAAAATGAGAATTAAAAGTTAAGAATCAATCTCAAGAGATAGTCGGATGTTAAGGACCAACCTCGAAAGGAAAGGAATCAGAAGTTAAGGACTGATTCCATAATGAGAATTGAAAGCTAAGGATCAATCTCAAGAGAGACTCAAAAGTTATGGACCAACCTTGAAAGGAAAGGAATCAGAAGTTAAGGACTGATTCCAAAATGAGAATTAAAAGTTACGGATCAATCTAAAGAGAGAGTCGGAAGTTAAAGACCGACCTTGAACGGAAACAAATTAGAAGTTAAGGACTGATTCCAAAATGAGAATTGAAAGTTAAGGATCAATATTAAGAGGGAGTTGGAATTTAAGAACCGACATTGAAAAGAAAGTAATCATAAGTTAAAAGCTACTTTCAAATAAGAATTGAAAGTTAAGGACCGACCTCAAAGGGAAAGGAGCCAGAAGTTAAGGACCGACCTTGGAGAGAAAGGAGCCAGAAGTTAAGGACCAACCTCGAAGGGAAAGGAACCAGAAGTTAAGAATTAATCTAATTCCAAATAGAGAATTGAAATTTAGGAGTCAATTTGAAGAGAGAGTCAGAAGTTAAGGACCAACCTCGAAACGAAAGAAATCAGAAGTTAAGAACTGATTCCAAAATTAGAATTGAGGACCAAACTCAAAAAGAAAGGAATCAAAAGTTAAGGGTTGATTCTGAAATGAGAATTGAAAATTAGGTATCAATCTCAAAAAGAGAATCAGAAGTTAGGGACTGACCTCAAAGCGAGTGAATCAAAAGTTAGGGACTGATTCCAAAAAGAGAATTCAGATTCAAGGATCAAATCTCAAAAAGAGGATTGAAACTTAGGGACCGACCTCAAAGCAAGGGAATCAGAAGTTAGGGACTGATTCCAAAATGAGAATTGAAATTTAAGGATCAAATCTCAAAAAGAGGATCGGAAGTTTGGGACCAACCTCAAATAGAGGGAATTAGAAGATAGGGACTGAGTCCAAAAGGAGAATTGACATTTAAGGATCAAATCTCAAAAGGAGGATCGAAAGTTATGGACCGACCTTGAAGCGAGTGAATCAGAAATTAGGAATTGATTCCAAAACAAGAATTGAAATTTAAGGATTAAATCTAAAAAAGAGGATCAGAAGTTAAGGACCAACCTCAAAGCGAGGGAATCAAAAGTTAGGGACTGATTCTAAAACATGATTGAAATTTAAGGATCAAATCCCAAAAAGAGGATCGAAAGTTAGGGACTGAACTCAAAGAGAGGGAATCAGAAGTTAGGGATTGATTCTAAAATGAGAATTGAACTTTAAGGGTAAACTCTCAAAAAGAGGATTGGAAGTTTAGGACCGACCTCAAACCAAGGGAATCAGAAGTTAGGGACTGATTCTGAAACAAGAATGAAAATTTACAAAGAGTTGGTAGTGTTAAACCCAGAGATATGTGCTAAGTGAAAGGTTGACACTATTGAGGAAGATATGTGAAATTTTTTGAGATTTAGTGCAGACAAGGATGGTCGTACTGCACGAGCAAAGAGTAAAGGACCCCAAAGTGGAGAGAATCGACTCAACAGATTTATTTTCTTTTCTTGTTATTTTTATCATGTTTAGTTTTCAAAATATGTATTTCCAAAACTTTCATTTTCATTGGTTGATTGATTTTGTTTTAAAAAAAGAGAGTCTTTTTATTATATTTATTTTAAAATTTTATTATCGTCAATTTTTTGTTGTTTTGTTATTTGTTCATTGTAATCTCAAACCAACGTATGGTTCGTGGCTTTTATCCATCGCACCAAAAAGAGAAATTGAGCAAACAGACAAAATTCTTAAAGAGATTTTATTAAGCCTCCAGTTGAACTCAAAATCACTTCAAGCCTACACCAAAAATGTTCCTTACAATCATCTGCATCAAATGCACCATTCAATTGGGCTTGAAATCATGGCTAGCCTATCTCAAACCCAAACCTTGACCATGTAATCTTAAATAGACCCATGACCAAATTTGGCCAAATTAAACACAACATGACCAAATTAACTCCACCACAGCACTCGTATGACCCCAAGGACTGAGCCAAGACCACCTAACCCAAGCTAAATGAGCTATGGACGAAGGGTCCCCAAATTAAGGGATTTATTTCTTTAATTGCCCAAACCAAAGATATCCCTGCCAAATCCTCCCCACAATTTAAGTTAATTGCTTTGACAGATTCCCCTGAGGTTCTTGAACTCCTACACACCTCGCCCTACCATGTCCGACTGGCCTAGCCACTGGAGAAGCCAAAACCGACGGTAACCGCCTCTTAAACTTCACCCAATTCAAACCTAGAGGCCAGCTCATGCAATTTAAATTTTACAGCCTCTCTTCCCTCCACCTAAGCATCTCACTACACCAAAACATTTGCCCTGGAAGCCAGCCTAAACTAGTTTCTATAAAGCTCCCCTCCACGGTCATGGAGGTAGAGTTGAAATTTTATCAAAGAGAGCCCTCCAAATTGCTCACAAAGACTCTTTGAGACCTCCTCAACTCAAGCCAACAACTTTCCCCCACTGATTTCGACTGTAGAAGCTCAATTTTGAGCTCAAACTTCTTTCTAAAACCAGGACAGAGCTCAATACACCTCCACAGCCCACCAAACTAAAATTAAACTTACTCACACCTTAACCACAGTGAAAGAAGGAGAAGCCCCATCAAATTTCCCTTCCAAAGAGACCCTAACATAGCTCTAGACAAACACCTGAAATTGAGCTTATTTGAATTCATACCTAGACCTTACACCATAACAAGTGGCTCAATCCCTAGTCTCTTTGGACCCCAAAAAACGTGTCGAGCACCTCTGATTGAAGCTTCCCATCTTAGAGCAAAAGTATTGTACTCCCTCTTTTTTCAAGCCTTTTTCGATTCTCCATTTTCTTAGGCTTAATTTCATGGCATATTGACCTTATAGATATGTTCCTGTAGTCTATAAGTTTTAAAAAAAATTAATTCAATTTGGTTGAGAAATAAGGGAGATATCAAACCTTGATGATGGACGGTTCTCTGGCTAGGCCATTGGAGACGATGATGGAGAGTCGTCTGATCGTATGTTTTTCTCATCAAACGATGAGATCAAGCCAGACAACGCTCCCTTACTTGAACCACGGGCTTAGTCATCGATGAGGTGGATGGCGACGTCAAATAAAAGCATGCCGCGTGGAGCTTCAGAGCTGTCGTGGGTTAACATGGCTCCGTGCGTTTAAATAGATAAATAGGGAATTAAATAAATCAAAAAATGCCCCTTAACTTCAAAAATCCATGTCTTGGTGTAAAAAAATCACAGAAATAAAGTAAAAATACCCTCTTCCTAAATGAACAGAGGAGAACAATGTGGAAATAATTTGAAGTCCATTTAATGTGTATTTCATTTTTATTAAATAAATTAGAGTTAGGAGTCTTTTAACTCTCCATTCATGTAGGCATTTCACCATGGCTTGCAATTTTGAATTATTGTAGCCTCTAATAAGTGGAACATTCCCTAATTTTTCCAAAGTCTGGGAGACCTAAAGACAAATAACCATATTTTTCAAGTATATGTCTGTTATTTGCATAAATTACTCATAATAATTAGCATGTTACTTAAATTAATCCAAGAAAATATTGATAGGTCTACCATGACCAGAGAACTATTTGAAAAATCTTTCATGGNCCACTGTAGAAGCTCAATTTTGAGCTCAAACTTCTTTCTAAAACCAGGACAGAGCTCAATACACCTCCACAGTCCACCAAACTAAAATTAAACTTACTCACACCTTCACCACAGTGAAAGAAGGAGAAGCCCCATCAAATTCCCCTTCCAAAGAGACCCTAACATAGCTCTAGACCAACACCTGAAATTAAGCTTGTTTGAATTCATACCTAGACTTTACACCATAACAAGTGGCTCAATCCCTAGTCTCTTTGGACCCCAAAAAACTTGTCGAGCACCTCTGATTGAAGCTTTCCATCTCAGAGCAAAGGTATTGTACTCCCTCTTTTTTCAAGCCTGTTTCGATTCTCCATTTTCTTAGGCTTAATTTCATGGCATATTGACCTTATAGATATGTTCCTCTAGTCTATAAGAGCATTTTTAAAAAAAATTAATTCAATTTGGTTGAGAAATAAGGGAGATATCAAACCTTGATGATGGACGGTTCTCGGGCTAGGCCATTGGAGACGATGATGGAGAGTCGTCTGATCACGTGTTTTTCTCATCAAACGATGAGATCAAGCCAGACAACACTCCCTTACTTGAACCACGGGCTTAGTCATCGTTGAGGTGGATGGCGACGTCAAATAGGAGCACGCCGCGTGGAGCTTCAGAGCCGTCGTGGGTTAACATGGCTCCGTGCGTTTAAATAGATAAATAGGGAATTAAATAAATCAAAAAATGCCCCTTAACTTCAAAAATCCCATATCTTGGTGTAAAAAAATCACAGAAATAAAGTAAAAATACCCTTTTCCTAAATGAACAGAGGAGAACAATGTGGAATTAATTTGAAGTCCATTTGATGTGTATTTCATTTTTATTAAATAAATTAGAGTTAGGATCTTTTAACTCTCCATGCATGTAGGCATTTCACCATGGCTTGCAATTTTGACATGTTGTAGCCTCTAATAAGTGGAACATTCCCTAATTTTTCGAAAGTCTGGGAGACCTAAAGACAAATAACCATATTTTTCAAGTATATGTCTGTTATTTGCATAAATTAATCATAATAATTAGCATGTTACTTAAATTAATCCAAGAAAATATTGATAGGTGTACTATGACCAGAGAACTATTTGAAAAATCTTTCATGAGCCAAGTCATTCAGAAATGCACCTAAACTTCACAAACACTAAAATAAAAAGATATTATTTTTTGGAAATACAAACATCAAAAAGATGTGTTTTTTCTCTCCACTATTTTTTACGACTCAGAGAACTCCGCATAAAAATTTCAAAACATTTTGAACTCATTTGATAACTTAAATTGATTTTCTAAGTTAAATGGCATTTTNTTACGACTCAGAGAACTCCGCATAAAAATTTCAAAACATTTTGAACTCATTTGATAACTTAAATTGATTTTCAAAGTAAAATGGCATTCTGACACTAAAATGATTTTTTAATAATCAAAATATAATTTAAACTATTATGAAAATGAGTTTTTGGAGTTCTCTGTGATTAGAAGAATTTTCTAAAAATAAATTTGAAATTAAAATAAAAATCTCATTTTTAGCCTATTTTTAAATACTAAAAGAATTAAGAAATGATAAAAATAACAAAAAAAATTTATGAAAATGTTCTAAATTGTTTTCTAAGCATTTAAAAATAATTGGAATATTTTTTAGTACTTTCTAAATGATGATATTGAATTTTAAAGCTTAAAGTAATTTTTGAAGGCTAAAAAATGGATTTTCATCAAAATAATTCCAATAAATAAAAAAAATTAGAAAAATGTACAATTTGCTTGTTTAAGTTCTCGCGCCTTAGGGAGATTTTTCAAAAATATAAAACTTAATTTTCAACTCTTAAAATATTTTATAATTAATAAATAGTATAGCTGTTAAAATAATTCTAATAATCCAGAAAAATCTCAATAAATCATGATATTTGGCCCAAATGGTTATCTGATCTAAGTATACCTCCAGTAAAAATTTCAAGGGATAGGCTTTGCCATAGTCAAGTTATGGAATTTTCTTAGAAAAATCCTATTTTTGCATAAAAAAATTATGTAAATTAAATTAAATTTTAAAAAATCACATTTCTCCTCTGATAATTTAATTGACCCATGAGTAAGGTAAGATAAAAAATTCAAAGTCATTTGAATTAAATTTGACAAATATTGAAGTGATAGAGCCTTAAGGGCAAAAGTGTAACTTTGGAAGTTTAGTCTTAATTCAAAGGGAAAAGGGTAACCTCTGATTTTAACTAATTCATTTGGAGGATTGAAACCAAAAAATGGATTAATTGGTAGAAACCAATCTCACTTTTTTTAATTAAAGGATAAATTTATAATCTCCTTAAATTATTAAAATTTGGAAGTCTAGTTAAATAAATGATCTTAGATTAAGGGGTATAGTTTTGGGTGTTAATAACTCAATAATTTAATACCCCTATTTGATGATCAAATGGCTTTATAAAATTAATCATCATCACTTAAAATTTTAATCTCTTTTTAAGACATCCACCAAAATCTTAAGGGCTTAGTACTGACTTAAGCTAAATCAAATTTGGTTAAATAACGACTAGAAAAAGTGGACATAGCTTTGGAACAATACAAGCCCAAATTAGAAAGTTGGCTGAGTGCCTTGATAACATTAACTTTCCCCTTTTAAGGGTCTTCACCCACATGATTTACTAATTAAATCACAAATGATAATTACCCTACTCATTGGGATAATTGAAACATCAATGTTCACTGAGTATTAGGAGTATTTTTATAGGGTGAATTTATTAAATAAAATAATATGTTTAAATGTGCTCAAGACTTTTCACCAAGTAGTGAGAGGGAAGCGTGGACCTGCTTCTTTCTCCAGACCTGATAGATATCTCGTAGGTCTACTAAAGTTAATATGTTTTGCTTAACAAAAATCATCCTTAATCAAGTTAATATGAACAAAACGAGATATGACCTAGGGTTAGGTGGGTCACTAAAACCTTTCTTTTTCTTCTTTACATAAAATGTTCTAACATGCATTTTGAGTTTCAGGTGGTGGAACGAGAAGGCTCGACAGGTACGCTTTTATAGTTTACAGCATTGTCTTTTCTTAAGCTTTCCACATTATGCTTACTTACCTACATGTATGAAAAAACACAAACTTGCATGCTAAACAANTGCATGTATGAAAAAAACACAAACTTGCATGCTAAACATTGATGTCACCCTGCATGAAAGCTAAAACTATGATAGCCATAAAACCAAAACCAAAACCAAAATCTAAAACCAACCATGATAAAAATCACCTCCACAACATACAAAATATAAGAAAACTCAAAATTTGATCACAAACATCATACAAAACAACGACTTCAACTAAATTAAGACGTCTCTTTTGGATGATTGGGAATCCCTCGGAGGAGGTAACCTATGTTTGCTGACGATGCTTATATCTCTATAGGATGATCGGGAATTCCTCGGAGGAGGTAACCTATGATTGCTAACGAGGCTTCCCTCTCTATTGGAAGATCGGGAACCCTCGGAGGAGGTAACCTACGGTTGCTAACGAGGTTTTCCGCTAAATTAAAATGTCCTTATTGGAAGATCGGGAACCCCTCGGAGGAGGTAACCTACGGTTGCTAACGAGGCTTCCCAAGATCATGAAATTATGGAACTCATTAAGTTGAGTTTAGTAAATTCATTTGGACTAAGTGAATCCAATTAGAAATAGTAGTGTCGGAACGACGGAACCATAGGATCCTAACCGGTGTCACTATAATCAACATTAATATGCCCCATAATATTTAAAGAAATACAACTATAAGGCCACCTGATTTGACATCTTAACTGGACACCGTATAAAACTTAAACTCGTCATGGCAAGGAGCTTGGAGCTAGCATGGTGGGAAGTATGGCCATCTTCAACAGCAAAACCTGTCTTCCCCAACTGAACTAATTCATTCTTTAGAATTAAACAACAAAGCCATAGGATTTTGAGGTTGTCTGCTTATGCAACATAAATCCTCACCTCATTTTTAGGCCTCTGTACACCATGTCGTATAATATAAGCCCTAAGTCATCTTAAGATTCCAAGGTTGTCGTTTGTCATGACCTAAATCCTCACATCTTCTAGGTTATTTGTGTGATTGTTTCACACAAATGTAAGTCCTAAATTAAAAAAAATGGCAGGATGAAACACCTAAATATTTCTCCACAAAATTGAAGCTAAACAATAGGATAGCTTGGGATGTCACCGAGGTTCTTCTCTGGATCCATGGCTTCTCCTAGTTCTTCCTTCTTTGGATTCCAAAAACAAAATGCTCCAAACTTGAGTCAATCTCATTTCACAACTCTCTGTCGGATCTCGTTGAACAGTCCTATCCTTTTGAAATCATTGAAGATAATATTTCCTAATTTTTTTTGAAAGTTTTCTTAGGTGGCTTTGGTAATTTAAGATGTAATTAACCATAGGGGCTTGTCCATATAGGAAACTTTTTCGAATCTAGCTTAATATAAACCCTTATCTGACTCTGCATATTAAATAGGGGAAATTGTCGGCAAATAAAATGGTTTCACGGACCAAACGGACGTTATAAATTTCTTAGTTTATTTGATCAAGCCTCATCCTCAAGTCTTGTACTTATCCTTCGGGATAGATGAAGAGTTTGAGGTATAGTGCTCTTTCATTTAAACTATGAAAAATATGGGGTCAATTTGATTTCATATTTTCTAAACTTAAATCTATATGTAAACTAAAACTTCCTTTCGAAGCAGGTGACAAGATTTTGATTCCACTGACTGACACTTCTTACGGGCAACTCCTCAACCAAAATAGTGCCGACAGCTTCTGGCAACTCCGTTGGGGAAAAGTCTCTCTTTCCATTTAAGTCATAAAAGTACTATCTTCATAGAACAGTAATGTATCTATTTCCCTCTTGGGCCAAATTACCCTTCTTCCGCTGACATACTTTACCCATTTTAGTATTGGGAAAGTACGACCAACTCTTTGGACTTCAGGACTGGCTGTTCAATCACCTTTGAATAGAGGGGTCGAGGAGGCCATTAAGGACTCTTTAAATCTTCTTGTAGGGTCGGACCCCAAAAGGTGTGTTGGTGGACTAGTTCCACCTGGGCATTATGTACTGCTAAATGGGTCCCGCACTGGGTCCTAAACACTTCACACCTCCCTTCCAAATTTGATTTGCTATTTTGCAAATACAGTAAAATTCGGTTGTGTTGTGCATGCTTCAAAATTAATTAAATTTTTCTACTTTTAAATTACCTTTTACTAAAAATTTTAAAATCCCGGCAAACTAAAATTTACCCTGTCTACAGACCAACCTCTGTAAAGTTTCAGTGTTTGCACTAAAGATTACAAGGTTTTTGCCATATAGTTAACCCCTAAACTTTCTGTTTTAAAGCTGCTACAATGGCCTACGCAACGCTGACCTTTTCGTGCAACTTGCCGACAAGCCATGAAGCCCATAACTTTGACGTTACTCCCACCATTATGTCTGGAGCTGGATTTAAAGATCTTGAGGTTATCCTCGAGAAGGCTCCATTCATCGTGATGAAAGTCACCACTCCAGAAATTCAGGAGCCGTCTGTTGAATTTGACCTGAACTGTCTTCAGGACTTCCCTTCCTACAAGAAAGCCAAGACTACTGTTGTTGTCGTGGCACCTACCAAGCCTGCTGTCCCCACTGCTGCTAAGGGGAAAGAAGTAATGATCATTGAAGACCTGACTAAGGGATTAGCTCTCCCGCCATCAGTGTTCAAAATTGGGACGGGTTCAAAGACTGCACCGCTAACCCAAACCCAAAGGAGAAACCGTAGCAGGAGAGTTCGGAGGGCCACTAAAGCTCAGGCTCCTAAGGAAGTAACTAATAATGAAGAGCCTCATTAAGACGAGTTAGAATTACCAGAAGTATATCCACTTCTGCGAGGAAGTAGATTCCATCCTTTGATGGATACCAATGGGTACAAAAGTATCCGGAAGATTACTGCTGCATTACCATCACTTCATGGGCAGAGTGTGGAGAGAAAGAAGTCTACTCCTATCACCCGAGTCATTTTAGTTTTTTAGAGGCTAGCCGCTAAAGAAGGTTGTTCAGTGAGTGAACTACTTAAACGAGTGGGACATGCAATATTTCCTCGCATTAAGAGAAATTTTAAAGGACGTTAGATCCGACAAGAAATCTTAGAAGTTGACTGAAACTTTGCCTACTCGTATTCTTGTCTGGTTTCGCTTGGGGAGCAGAGTTGAAACTGCCATAGTTACCGTCGAGTATGTCGTCGCCAGAACCGTAGGTCGTCGACCGATTAAGTCAATACTGAGTCCAAGAATTTTATCGAGTACGCACCACAAAAACATCCTTAAAATTCCTAAGGAAAAGACAAAGAGATTACCCGATACTGTAGCTGGTCTGCATCATGGGGAGCATACTCTTTCTCGACAAACCTATTTTTCTGCTAGGACACTCCGTCCTAAGGCATCATTGTCAAAGAAAAAGCTATGGATATCCAAGGTCGCTGTACCAATGTAGTCCAGTGAGCCCGTAGGGTAGGATCATGGAATGAAGCCAGGGTCCGAAGTATCTGACATCATCACAGTGATTGCGAGTAAAATGGAAGAAGAAGATGAGGAGGTCCAGCAGGGTCCTCCAAATCTTAGAAAAATCAAGGAATGAAGTCAGGCCTGCAGGGTAGGATAGGGGCTGCATCTACTAGATTGGTTGTCTCGGATTTGTGGAAGAAAATCCTCGAACCCCTAACCTTGTATGATTATCTTTTTGCCCCTTCGGAGTCTTATGAATATAATGATCATGATTTTGGCTACGCTATAACTATTTCTTGTGATGACGTAATCCATTATGACCAATCTAACTTCATTCTCAATTCCTAAAATGATCCTCAAATCCTACTTGAGTCTGACGAACTCGGTAATAAGACCGAAGAAGACATCAATGACAACAACTACGACAGCATCAGAAGTGAGGAGCCAATCCTCGAGCACTATGGTACACCACTTGCCATCAACCTAGATCTTTCCGAAAAAGAAGAAACACTGGAAAATTCAACAAAGGTACCTCAAGAAAAAGAAATTACATAAATAAACTTGAGGAGCGGGAATGTGTTACCCCCGAGATCAGCCCCAGTGGATAAAGGAAAATAAAGTAGTAACTTGAGAAGGGCTACCTCCACCTCCACCAGTGGAAGAAATACATAACTAAGGAAAAATCAGAGGACCATACAAAGTGCATTATAACATGCTCGCTAATCTTAGGAAGTTGCCGACCCGATTAACCATCTATGATGCTCTAACCTATTAAAGGAGATGAGAGAGACTTTGGTTACAACTTTGCTCAACCCAGAGATTTGCTTAGCCCAGTTTGTCAGCAGATCATCAGATGAAGTTTGTTCATTGAAAGCACAGCCTGGGTGACCTTCACAGATGAAGATTTGTTGCTTGGTACCGCCAACCACAACCGACCACTCTATAATTCCATTAACATCAGCAGATTTATGTAGTCCAGAGTTTTAGTAGATCCTGGAGCATCACTCAACTTCATGAGACTACGAACATTGGCCTATTTGGACATTGAAGCTCAAGAGCTTACGACAAATAAAAGGATGCTAAGAGGACTCAACCAAATAAGAGAGAGAGCCCATGGATCAATTACATTATTTATGAAGGTTGGAGAACTAGCAACAACCACTAAATTCCATATCATCGACGCCGAGACCTCTTTCAATGATCTACTGGGTAAACCGTAGATTCATGAACACAACATGGTTCCATCGTCTCTACACCAGTGCATCAAGTACAACAAGGAAGGACAAGAACATTGCATCAAAAGAGATCTACAATCGTTTTCAGTTCATGAAGTTGGCATTCATGAAGATGTTGTCTACTACGCGCCTCCGAAGAAAACTGTCTTCTCTTGCGAAATTGCATCAAATAAAAGTAAAGATCCAGAAGAAGTACATTGGTAGGGCCATTCAACTCCACTTCAGCAATCTTCTACTACTCTCTTACAACAAGTTGGTGGAGGCTCTTTTAGTTCGCGCACTTGAGGTCGAGGTCTGGGACGTGGACGAGCATGGACCAACTTAATCGTTGAACGAACTAGGCCAACCATCAACACCTATGATGAAGATAGTTCCAAAGATGAAATAATGATGAAAAAAACTAAGGAAACCTTAATGCGAGATATCCTTAGAAGATGCGGAGAAAAGCGAATATGAGACGATGTATGATCGGATAAACCACTATGTGAATACTATGACCCTTGCTCTGATCCTCCCTCTAAAGGTTAAGAGTTTAAAGGTCAAGGAAGTTCGTAGTGCTGGTTCAAAGCTGATTAAATTCTACCGTGCTTCTACCTCTCCTAATATTAAAAATCATGTAAATTTAGATGATGATCCTAATGAATTAATGGAATTACCTTTTGTTTACTTTTTGCCTTACATACAGAAGTTAATTAAACAAGGACATTTGCCAAAACAAATGCCAAATGATAAGTTACAAATTTTTAAAAAGTTATGGAGTGTTAAAAGTCAAACTCCCAACTCAGAAGAGGGTGTCCAATTTGGTACAGTCAGACCAATCGATGATTCAAAATTTTGTTTGGTTGTTACTAGTGAATCAGGAGAGGATTGCCTTGATATAGAGGATGACTCTACTAATCAACTGATAGAAGATGCTTTGCCAGAATTTGAGGATGAAATTAAATCAACGGTTGATGAGTTGAAAGAAATCAACCTCATAACTGAAGAACAACCCCGACCTACATTTATAAGTTCTCTACTTGACGATGAAGAATCTTTATGGTTGAGCAAATTGTTAACAAAATTCAAAGATTGCTTTGCATGGAGTTATGATGAAAGGTCAGGACTGACAACTGAGGTTGTAGTTCATAAACTCGGGGTAGATAAAAATATAACCCCAGTAAAACAAGCTTCAAGAATAATGCGCCTCGAATTAGAGCCACAAGTTATCGCCGAGGCAAAAAAATTAATAGATTCTAACTTTGTAAAAGAAGAGAATTGCCCCACATGGTTAGCCAATATTGTACCTGTCAAGAAGAAAAATGGACAAATACATTTTTGTGTCAACTTTAGAGATTTAAACAAAGCATGTCCAAAAGGCGAGTTTCCACTACCAAAATCAGAAATGATGGTGGATATCGCTTCTACACACAAAATTTTTCTATCATGGATGCATCATCCAGATCCAAACAAATTAAGATGGCTCCTGAGGATGCAACACTTACAAACTTCATGACACCGATCAGAATTTTCTGCTACACAGTGATGTTATTTGTGTTAAAGAACTCTGGAGCAACGTATCAGAATGCAATGACAAAAATTTTTTATGATCTCATTCACAATTAAGTATAATGCTATGTGGATGATTTGGTCATCAAAAGCAACTGAAAAATAGACCGTTTGTATGATTTGAGGATCGTGTTCAAACGATTATGATGATATGACCTTAAAATGAATCCCTTAAAGTGTGCCTTTGGCGTTACCTCTGGGAAGTTTCTAGGAATCATTATCCGTCATCGGGGAATCGAGATCGACCTAGATAAGATTAAAGTTTTCTTAGAAATGGCTCCTCCTAAAACATTAAAACAACTACGTTCCTTCAAGGGGAAGTTGGAATATATGAGATGCTTTATTTCTAATCTCTCAAGTAGGTGTCAGTCCTTCTCAGCATTAATTAAAAAGGATGCCAAATTCATTTGGGAAGAGAAATGCCAGCGGGCCTTTGAGGATGTTAAATAATATTTAATGACACCTCCTCCTTTGGCAGCCCCTATCCCAAGGAAACCTTTGATACTTTATACCGCGACCCTATATGACTCTCTTAGAGCCCTCTTAGCCCAAGTCAATAATGTGGCTAAAGAAAACACACTCTACTACTTGAGCTGTCGTCTAATACCAACGGAAGTAAGGTATCCACCTATTGAGAAGCATTGTCCGTTGTTAATTTGAGCTACCCAAAAGCTTAGACATTACATGCTCTCTCATAAGATTACCCTAATTTCAAAAGTTAACCCGTTGAAATATTTGATGACCCGAGCAACACTCTCCGGACGTCTAGCAAGATGGTTGATGATGTTATTGCAAATTAATATAAATTTTATTCCCCTCCGTGCTATCAAGGGACAGATTCTAATAGACTTTCTCAATGCACACCCATTGCCAACTGGGTCCCCTCTCGACGACGAACTACCAAGTGAGCAAGTGTTACAAATGGAATTCTCCAGTGCACAACGTTGGGAGATGTACTTCAACTGTGCTTCATCCGCTAGAAAAGATAAAGGATCAGGCACATTCATACCGGGAAAAGTAAGAATTGGTTTGATCTTTATCACACCAGATATGGGTATTTTGAGGTTCTCATACAACCTGAAAGAGCCATGTACCAACAACAAAGCATAATATGAATCCTTAATCACCGGATTGGAGTTGGCAATATCAATGGATATAACGAGCATTATCTTCTACGGTGACTCTCAACTTGTCATCTAGCAAGTCGCCAGAGAAGACAAGATTTTGTAACCAAGATTAGCAGAATACCACCAGAACATAATGACGATACAAGAGCAAATCCCCTACGTGACTTTCTACCGGATTCCTAAGTGAGATAATGTCCATGCCCACGCTCTAGAAAAACTCGCTAAAGAACTGGCATGTCCCCCGGAGGATTCTATCGAAATCACAGTACAAGGAAGACAAGTTCTGTCTCGAATCGACCTTTAAAGTTTACACAAGCTCGGACAAGAAGAAGAGAAAATTGCGGTTGTGGATATAAATGAAGATTGGCGCAAGCCATTAATAGAGTATATGCATATTGGAAAGCTGTTGGAAGACAAGTCTGAGTCACATCACATTACAAAGAGGGCTATGTCGTACGCTCTAGTGGGTGATGTCCTCTACAGAAGATCGTTCGACCAAATGTGGCTACAATGCCTAAGCAAAGTCGAAGCCTGAAATATCTTCAAAGAAGTACATGTCAAATTGAGTGGCGCTCACCAGTTAGGACAAAAAATAAAAATGAAGATCAAGAGACTCGGATAATATTGGTCAGCAATGATGTCGGACTGCATGGATACAATCAAAAAATGTCAGCAGTGCCGAGTGCATGGGGTGGTCTTGCACCAACCTTCGAATGTGCTACACCCAACTGTTGTTTCGTTGTCGTTCGAGTGTTGGGGCATAAACATAATAAGTCTAATAGACCCTCCATCTTCTAAAGGACACAAGTTTATTCCTACCGCTATAGACTAGTTCTCCAAATGGGCAGAGGCAGTGCCGCTACTAGAGGTTACGACACAGCACGTCCTTCAACTCTTTAAAAAACAAGTCGTCTATCATTTCGGAGTACCACGAAGAATAATTTACAACAATGGGACAGCTTTTAAAAGCACAAAGATCAAGAATTTCATCAAAAGACATGGGATAGATTAGAGATACTCTATAATTTACTATCCCAGAGCGAACGAATTGGCTGAGGCCTTCAACAAGATGCTGGTACAGATTTTGAAGAAAATATTGGATGAAAATAAAAGGGATTGGCACAATAAATTGCTAGAAGCTTTGTAGGCTTACATAACCATGTTCAGGACGCCCACTCAGTGTACACCCTTCATGCTCTTCTACGGGTCTGAGGCCGTGCTACCGTTAGACATTCAGACACCATCTCTCAGAGTCATTGTTGTTAACTAATTAATAACAGAAGAAAGTGCAAAGCTCAGGCTCAAAAAACTAGAGAGTCTGGAAGAAAAATGACTTGAAGAACAACAACATTTGAAACTTTATCAGGCAAAGATGGTACAAACTCATGACAAATTTGTCCACACAAGGACATTCAAAGTTGGTGACCACGTCCTCGTGCTCAAAAGGCCTATTCTTCCAGGCCACAAGATAGGTGGAAAATTTGATCCAAATTGGGAGGGACCATTTTTTGTTGAAAAGGTTTACATAGGAGGAGCCTATCAGTTAGCAGATTTTTGGGGTGAAAGACTCATGCTACCAATCAACCAACAATACCTAGAAACATATTACACAACCTAACATTGCTTGCCTTCACTTGATTTGAAATTTTGAAATTTTGATTGTTTTGGGGTTATCTGTGTGGCCAAACGTTTGTGACCAAGTCCAAATTTTTGTAACAAAATTAACCTCAACATAATAAATTTTTTTGAAAATTACAGACTTCAATTTCCTCTTTTCAAACTTAATATGCTACTAAATTAAACAAACTTCACACATAAATAAATGATCTCTTCACCAAAATAAACAAAAAAAATTCCCTTAATGAATACTTTTTTGCTCTTGTTCACGCTAAGTTTTAGCCCACTGACATTTTTCCGGTCATCTGCAGAGAAAAGCCAGGCCAGAGGCTGATCTTTCTTTTAAAGATGGTTGGAATCTCGCACTAAATGAAGAAATGGCACCGCAAAGCGGTACTATAGATTTTAACATGGAATTTAACCAAGTCAACATGGAATACGAGGAGTCTTTAATGACTTTTGTCAGTCGAAGGGAAAAGGAAGGATTGCCTTCACTACTAAGGGTGCCCACTAAAGATGGTGCGTCACTGAAAGGAAAGAACGTGATTTGTACAACAAGACCTGATGGAGGAGCCAAGCCGTTTACCATCCATTCTAGCTACACCGACTGGGGGTCTAGTTGCTGTTGATAATGAAAGGATACAGTTTGCTCCACTGCAAAGAACACAACGAAGAAATGCCAGTCGACGAAAACAGAGAGCTTTCTTATGAGAAGAGAAGAGATGCCAGAAAGAGGCAGACAACTTGCTCACTGCTATTTCTGAGGGACACATTATTGATCCGGGCATGAAATAGACCTCCTCCAGCCAACCCGCTAAGGATGAGGAGTACAAGTTGGTGACAAAAACAAAGATACTATCAGCTTCAGATGTTTTGTGTACGGGCTGCCCTACCTGTAATACCAAAATACCTGCATGAGCGTCAGCTACAAGGGCATTCGTGGAGTGCCCAGACTGCAATGTCCTACATCTATAACATTACAAAACATTAGAGGAATATGAATCTATCGATGATGGATCTTAAACCACTGATTACCAAATAGAGGTAGAGCCATATGTCCCATTGGATGCAGAGCCATATGTTTCGAGGGGTACAGAGCCAAACGTCTTAACAGACGCAGAATCATACATTCTGTTAGAGCCAGAGAAAGCACTAACTTGGTTTCCCACTGATATTCAAATGAGGGAATACCCGCAAAAACTCCTGAATCCCAGAACGGTGTAATATTATAAAATGAGCAAAGTAAATAAAAGGGACTTCAAATTCTACAAAGAAGTACAGGGAAAATTCATCAACATACTCGAAGGATTAGAACTGTATACCAGAGTCTTCTCAGAGACTAATGAACAAAGTATTCTTGACTGCATTTTTGATCTAAGGGACAGAGGTCGAGAAGGTTTACTTATGTAAAGGACCTATTCTGAGCCAAGGAAATGGATGCGAGGAAAAGGGAGGATTACTATCCAGTGTGGCTACTACTACAACTTCACAAAAGACAGACGGGGGAATCTACCTAGGATCCTTAGACACGATCAAGTAGATCCACTACCACCAATGATAAAGTGGATGATCAAAAGAATGGTCAGATGGAGTATTTTTCCTGCTACCTTCATTCCAAATAGCTGTGTTATCATCATCTACGATGAGGGTGATTACATTTATCCACACATCGATCACCATGACTTCATGATGCCATTTTGTATGGTCTCATTTATGAGTAAAAGTAACATCTTATTTGGGAAAGAAATTAACATCGTCAACCCTAGTGAATTCAGAGTCTCTGTGGAGATTCCTCTACCAATTAGCTCAGTGCTTGTTCTTAAAGGCAACGGTGCAGACGTCGCCAAGCATTGCATTCCAGAAGTGCAACACCGCAGGGTGTCTGTGACCTTCTCACAAATGGATGATAGCAAAATACTGGACGGGTTTCAACCAAATCCAGAGCTGGAGGAACTAATACTTTACAAGCTATGAGAGGGTTGCACCTCTAAGCGCATGCGAAGGGAACTCTTGCCCTGTAACGTGTCTTAGAAGGTCAGCTCGATCAAAAGCTCATCACAGTAGTAACAGGCAGTCAGAGGATTCATTTCTACTTTACTACATTATAACAATGTGATATGTACCAGAGATGCTCAACCTATATTGTGTACTTGGCATGAGACATTTTGGATTTACTTTGATGCATTTTGCATATTGTACTTTTTGAGGCGTTGACATATGCTTGATCTGTAACATTTTGTTGGAACAGATTAATGAAGTTTCGTTCAGAAATGTGTCTTTTTTTTAATTGCCTTTTATGTGATAGATGGAAGCCACGAACCACACGTTGGTTCAAAATTAAAATGATCAAAGAACAAAACAACAAACTTAAAAAAATTAACTGCAATAAAATTTAAACAAAAATAACTAATAAACAAACAATAAAACAACTCTCTTCTAAAAAATCATCCAACTAAAATCAAATTTTGAAAACATATTTTGAAATATTAAATATGATAAAAACAACATGAAAAGAAAATAAATCTGTTGAGTGTATTCTCTCGGTTTCAGAGTTTCTTACTCTTTGCTCGTGCAACACAACTATCTTTGTGTACTCTAATTCTCTTTCCACCCCCGCAGAATTTTACATTCTGCTCAAAAACTTGCAAATTTTCACAAATTCTCTTCAAAAATGTCAACCTTTACATATGACACATGTCCTTAAATTAAACACTACAATCTCTATAGAATTCTAATTTCTAATTCACACTTTTAAGGTCGGTCCTTACTTTCCGATGCTGTCTTTTGAGATTGATCACTACCTTTCAATTCTCATTTTCAAATCAGTCCCTAATTTTTGGTTCGCACTTTTAAGGTCGGTCCTTACCTTCCGATGCTCTCTTTTGAGATTGATCACTACCTTTAAATTCTCATTTTTGGATCAATCCCTAATTTCTGATTCATACTTTTGAGGTCCGTCCTTACCTTCCGACACTCTCTTTTGAGATTAATAACTACCTTTCAATTCCCATTTTCTAATCAGTCCCTAATTTTTGATTCACACTTTTGAGGTCGGTCCTTACCTTGCGACGCTCTCTTTTGAGATTGATCACTACCTTTAAATTCTCATTTTTGGATCAGTCCCTAATTTCTGATTCATACTTTTGAGGTCGGTCCTTACCTTCCGACAATCTCTTTTGAGATTAATCACTACCTTTCAATTCTCAATTTCTAATCAGTCCCTAATTTCTGATTCACACTTTTGAGGTCGGTCCTTACCTTGTGACGCTCTCTTTTGAGATTGATCACTACCTTTCAATTCTCATTTTCTAATCAGTCCCTAATTTCTGATTCACACTTTTGAGGTCGGTCCTTACGTTCCGACGCTTTCTTTTGAGATTGATCCTTACCTTCAATTCTCATTTTTGAATCAGTCCCAAATTTCTGATTCAAACTTTTGAGGTTGGTCCTTACCTTCCGACGCTCTCTTTTGAGATTGATCACTAGCATTGAATTCTCATTTTTGAACCAGTATCTAATTTATGATTCACCCTTTTGAGGTCGGTCATTACCTTCTGATACTCTCTTTTGAGATTGATCCTTACCTTTCAATTCTCATTTTTCAATGAGTCCCTAATTTCTGATTCACACTTTTGAGGTCGGTCCTTACCTCTCAACGCTGTCTTTTGAGATTGATCCTTACCTTTCAATTCTCATTTTGGACTCAGTCTCTAATTTCTGATTCACCCTTTTGAGGTCGGTCCCTACCTTCCGACGCTCTCTCTTGTGATTCATCCTTAACTTTCAATCCTTATCGTGGGATCAGTCCCTAAGTTTTGATTCCTCTCTTTTCATGATCGGTCCTTAACTTTTGAGCCTCTTCTAAAATTAAAACCTGAATTTTAAATCCCATGCTGAGGTCAGCACTTACACCCTGATTCCCATCTTTTATAAATTCCTGAATTCTCATTACTCAAAATCTACTCTCTAATCCCCAACGAGAGTCCTTACTTCTTGACTTTGATCAAATATTTGCCTGTTATGTTCCCCGGTGGAAGTAAATATCACACACAATCCCACACCCCTTCTATGTCTCTTGACTTAAGAGTTTGTATTGGTTTTGTTGATCTCGCTGGTCAACACCAATACGTGTGGTGTGCTTGCCCAGCACACCCCACCTATTGGGGGTTCGTTTGTTGACCCCATTTTTGGTTGAGGTCTAGTGTTCCTCTTTTGTAGCTTAAGGTCTAGCCATATGACTTCCTCTTTACTATTCCTAGAAAACTAGAAAAGGAGCCCTCACCATTAGAAATTCTAAACTCATCTTTACTCAACTTGAAGTTCTACATATTGGTCCTAACCTCTAGCACTTAGTAGGTGGGGTCACTATGGGGAGCTCAAGAAGAGTTCCTATAGGACTGTTAGACCTTAGGGTTGGCCTTGCGTGTTGGTGTAGAGCTAAGGTACTCACTACAATCACCACACTCACAATCACTCACAAATGCAAACCCAAAATTTTCTTTACTCTAATCCCTTAATCTCTTGGGATACTCATGTAGATGGTCCCCTAAACCCACTCGCCCTAGGTTAATGTTTAGCTAAGACTTGTACATAGAGGAACCAAAATGGGGGTTTCATTGGTCCATGGCTTATTAATGGTAGTTGGCACCACAACTCTACCAAATTGCCAAACTTAACCTTTTGCCCCTAAACTCCCCCAAATTACGTAAGTACCCTAGAAACCCTAAATTTGGCCAAAATTCCAAAATTTACCCAAAATACTCAAATTTGTTTAAAAAATATTCCAAACCTTTTGAAAATACCCAAATTACCCAAAATCACCAAAAATTGCCAAATTACCAAAATACCCCTTCTTAGCCCAAAATTCCAAAAATTAAAAAAAATCTAAAAAATCCCAAAAATTTCCAAAATATTCCAAATATTCGCAATTTCACTTTTCTTAACTACCACATGACCCAATTTGGCCTTTTTGACCTTTTTGACCAAAACCCCTAAAACTACCTTTAAAGGCCCAATCCCCCCAAATCCACCTCAAATGTCCATCAAATTGGTCCTCATTTCCCCCGATTTCAATTATAAACTCAAATTCACCTTTAATATGACCAATCTAACCCAAATCTAGGCTTAATTGGCCTATGCTTTGAGCCCAATTTTGATTTAGATCAAATCCCCACTTTTGGTCACATGACTTAATCTCACAAAATTTAACCTATAGCCCACTCAATTTGCCATAATTGATGTTGTAAGCTCTTCATAATATCCCTATACATAAAACTTGACTTTCAATTGGCCTTGTTGAAGCCTCAATTGCACTCAATTTTGACCTAAGTCCAAAAATCCGCAAATTTGCCCAAAATTTACAACGTCTTCAAATTCCATAAAATTTAATGCTTTAGCCCAAAAATTGGCACCCAATTCATGTTAAAAATGCTTTACAGAATTCTTGTTAACCATTCTCAACAATCAATTTGGACTTAGCCTAAGGCTAGCACAATCTAGACCTAAGTCTTGCCCAACATGCCAAAAATCACCAAATCTCCAAAATCCTTCAAATTGTTCAACCCTTCACCAAAAATGTTCCTTACAATCATCTACATCAAATGCACCATTCAACTGGACTTGAAATCATGGCTAGCCTAACCCAAACCCAACCCTTGACCATGTAAACTTAAATGGACCCATGAACAAATTTGACCAAATTAAACTCAACATGACAAATGTAACTCAACCACAACTAATCCTAAGACCCCTAGGATTGAGCCAAGACCACCTAACCCAAGATAAACGAGCTATGGAGCAGGTGTACCCTAAATTAAGGGAATTATTGCTTTAATTTTNATTTTTGGTTGAGGTCTAGTGTTCCTCTTTTGTAGCTTAAGGTCTAGCCATATGACTTCCTCTTTACTATTCATAGAAAACTAGAAAAGGAGACCTCACCATTAGAAATTCTAAACTCCTCTTTACTCAACTTGAAGTTCTACATATTGGTCCTAACCACTAGCACTTAGTAGGTAGGGTCACTATGGAGAGCTCAAGAAGAGTTCCTATAGGACTGTTAGACCTTAGGGTTGGCCTTGCGTGTTGGTGTAGAGCTAAGGTACTCACTACAATCACCACACTCACAATCACTCACAAATGCAAACCCAAAATTTTCTTTACTCTAATCCCTTAATCTCTTGGGATACTCATGTAGATGGTCCCCTAAACCCACTGGCCCTAGGTTAAGGTTTAGCTAAGAATTGTACATAGAGGAACCAAAATGGAGATTTCATTGGTCCATGGCTTATTAATGGTGGTTGGCACCACAACTCTACCAAATTGCCAAACTTAACCTTTTGCCCCTAAATTCCCCCAAATTACGTAAGTACCCTAGAAACCCTAAATTTGGGCCAAAATTCCAAAATTTTCCCAAAATACTCAAATTTGTTTAAAAATTTTTTCAAACCTTTTGAAAATACCCAAATTACCCAAAATCACCAAAAATTGCCAAATTACCAAAATACCCCTTCTTAGCCCAAAATTAAAAAAATTACAAAAAATCTAAAAAATCCCAAAAATTTCCAAAATATTCCAAATATTCGCAATTTTACTTTTCTCAACTACCACATGACCCAATTTGGCCTTTTTGACCTTTTTGACCAAAACCCCTAAAACTACCTTTAAAGGCCCAATCCCCCTAAATCCACCTCAAATGTCCATCAAATTGGTCCTCATTTCCCCCGATTTCAATTATAAACTCAAATTCACCTTTAATATGACCAATCTAACCCAAATCAAGGCTTAATTGGCCCATGCTTTGAGCCCAGTTTTGATTTAGATCAAATCCCCACTTTTGGTCACATGACTTATTCTCACAAAATTGAACCTATAGCCCACTCAATTTGCCATAATTGATGTTGTAAGCTCTTCATAATATCCCTATACATAAAAGTTGACTTTCAATTGGCCTTGTTTAAGCCTCAATTGCACTCAATTTTGACCTAAGTCCAAAAATCCCCAAATTTGCCCCAAATTTACAACGTCTTCAAATTCCATAAAATTGAATGCTTTAGCCCAAAAATTGGCACCCAATTCATGTTAAAAATGCTTTACAAAATTCTTGTTAACCATTCTCAACAATCAATTTGGACTTAGCCTAAGGCTAGCACAATCTAGACCTAAGTCTTGCCCAACATGCCAAAAATCACCAAATCTCCAAAATCCTTCAAATTGTTCAACCCTTCACCAAAAATGTTCCTTACAATCATCTACATCAAATGCACCATTCAATTGGGCTTGAAATCATGGCTAGCCTAACCCAAACCCAATGCTTGACCATGTAAACTTAAATGGACCCATGAACAAATTTGATCAAATTAAACTCAACATGACATAATAAGACCCCTAGGACTGAGCCAAGACCACCTAACCCAAGATAAACGAGCTATGGAGCAGGTGTACCCTAAATTAAGGGATTTATTGCTTTAATTATCCAAACCAAAGATACCAAATTCTCCCACCAATTTAAGTTAATTGCTTTGACAGATTCCCCTGAGGTTCCTGAACTCCTAGCCACCTCCCCCAGCCATGGTCAGCCAGCCTAGTCACCAGAGAAGCCAAAATTGAGCGCCACGNTAATTTTCCAAACCAAAGATATCCTTACCAAATCCTCCCACCAATTTAAGTTAATTGCTTTGACAGATTCCCCTGAGGTTCCTGAACTCCGAGCCACCTCCCCCTGCCATGGTCAGCCAGCCTAGTCACCGGAGAAGCCAAAACTGAGCGCCACACTCTCTTAAACTTCACCCAATTCAAACCTAGAGGCCAACTCACCCAATTTAAACTTTAGAACCCCTCTGCTCTCCACTTAAGCATCACATGGGACCCAAACATTGGCCCTGGCAGCCAGCCTAAACCAATTTTTATAAAAGCTCTTCTCCACGGCCATGGAGGTAAAGTTGAAATTTTCTCAGAGAGAGCCCTCCAAATTGCTCACAGAGACTCTTTGAGACCTTCTCAGCTTAGGCCAACCACTTTCCCCCACTGATTCTCACTGTGGAATCTCAATTTTGAGCTTAAACTTCTGCCTAAGACTAGGACAGAGCTCAATACACCTCCACAGTCCACCAAACTTAAATTAGNTGGAGGTAAAGTTGAAATTTTCTCAGAGAGAGCCCTCCAAATTGCTCACAGAGACTCTTTGAGACCTCCTCAACTTAGGCCAACCACTTTCCCCCACTGATTCTCACTATGGAATCTCAATTTTGAGCTTAAACTTCTGCCTAAGACTAGGACAAAGCTCAATACACCTCCACAGTCCACCAAACTTAAATTAAACTTACCCACACCTTCACCACAGTGAAAGAAGGAGAAGCCCCATCAAATTCCCCTTCCACAGAGACCGTAGCATAACTCTAGACCAACACCTGAAATCAAGCTTAGTCGAATTCATACCTAGACCTTACACTACAACAAGAGCCTCAATCCTTAGCCTCTTTGGACCCCAACCAACGTGCTGAGTACCTCTGATTAAAGCTTCCATTCTGAGAGCAAAGGTATTGAACTCCCTCTCTTCCCAAGCCTATTTCGATTCTCCATTTTCTTAGGCTTAATTTCATGGAATCTTAATTATATAGATATGTTCCTCTAGTCTAAACGAACATTTTAAAAAATAATTCATTCAATTTCATTGAGAAATGAGGAAGATATCAAGCCTTGAAGATGGACGGTTCTCGGGCTAGGCCATTGGGGATGATGATGGAGAGTTGTTTGATCATGCATTTATCTCATCAACGGATGAGGACAACGCTCCCTTACATGAACCGTGGGTCTAGTCACCGCTGAGGTGGATGGCGACATCAAATAGGAGTGCGCCGCGCAGAGCTTCGGAGCCGCGATAGGTTGACATGGTGTCGCGCGTTTAAATAGATAAATAGGGAATTAAATAAATCAAAAAATGCTCCCTAACTTCAAAAATTTATATCTTGGTGTAGGAAAATCACAAAAATAAAATAAAAATACTATCTTCCTCAATAAATTNCCCCATCAAATTCCCCTTCCACAGAGACCGTAGCATAACTCTAGACCAACACCTGAAATCAAGCTTAGTCGATTCATACCTAGACCTTACACCACAACAGGAGCCTCAATCCTTAGCCTCTTTGGACCCCAACGAACGTGCTGAGTACCTCTGATTAAAGCTTCCATTCTGAGAGCAAAGGTATTGAACTCCCTCTCTTCCCAAGCCTATTTCGATTCTCCATTTTCTTTGGCTTAATTTCATGGAATCTTAATGATATAGATATGTTCCTCTAGTATAAATGAGCATTTTAAAAAATAATTCATTCAATTTCGTTGAGAAATGAGGAAGATATCAAGCCCTGAAGATGGACGGTTCTCGGGCTAGGCCATTGGGGATGATGATGGAGAGTTGTTTGATCACGCATTTATCTCATCAACAGATGAGGAAAACGCTCCCTTACATGAACCGTGGGTCTAGTCACTGCTGAGGTGGATGGCGACAACAAATAGGAGTGCGCCGCGCGGAGCTTTGGAGCTGCGATAGGTTGACATGGTGTCGTGCTTTTAAATAGATAAAGGGAATTAAATAAATCAAAAAATGCTCCCTAACTTCAAAAATTTATTTCTTGGTGTAGGAAAATCACAAAAATAAAATAAAAATACCATCTTCCTCAATGAATTGAGGAGAACAGTGTGGAAATAATTTGAAGTCCATTTGATGTGTATTTCATTTTTAATAAATCAATTAGGGTTAGGAGTCCTTCAACTCTCCATGCATGTAGACATTTCACCATGGCTTGCAATTTTGACATGTTCCAGCCTCTGATAAGGGGAATATTCTCTAATTTTTCCAAAGTCATGGGAGACCACTAGACAGAGATCCATATTTTTCAAGCATATGTCTATTATTTGCATAAATTAATCATAATAATTAAAATGTTGCTTATAAAAATGCAAGAAAATTTTTATAGGTCTACTATGATCAGAGAACTATTCAAAAAATCTTTCTTGAGCCAAGTCATTCAAAATGCACCTAATCTTCACAAACCCTAAAACATAAAGGTATTTAATTTTGGGAAATAAAAAAATCAAAATGACTTGATTTATTATCTCCATTGTTATTTATAACTTAGAGAAGTCCGCATAAAAATTTCAAAACATTTTGAAATCATTTGATAATTCAAATTGATTTTCTAAGTTAAATGACATTTTGGACACAAAAATAATTTTTTAATTATCAAAATATAACTTACAAATTATGAAAATGAGTTTCTGGAGTTTTCTGTGAGTAGAAAAATTTTCTAAGAATAAATTTGAAATTAAAATAAAAATCTCATTTTTAGCCAATTTTAAATACTAAAATAATTAAAAAATTACAAAAATAACAAAAATAAAAGAAATTATGTAAATGTTCTAAATTGTTTTCTAAGCATTTAGGAATAATTGGAATATTTTTCAGGACTTTCTAAATGAAGATATTGAATTTTTAAGCTTAAGGTAACTTTTAAATGCTAAAAAATGGATTTTGAACAAAAAAATTCCAATAAATAAAAAAAAATTATAAAAATGTTAAATTTGCGTCTCCACGTTCTTATGCCTTAGGGAGATTTTTGAAAAACATAAAACTTAATTTTCAACTCTTAAAATATTTTATAATTAATAAATACTTAATAAGTTAAAATAATTCTAGTAATTCAGAAAAAAACTCAATAATTCATGATATTTGGTCCAAAAGGTTATCTGATCTAAGTCTACCTCTAGTAAAAATTTTAGGGGATTAGGCTTTACCATGGTCAATTTATAGAATTTTCTTTGAAAAATCCAATTTTTGCATAAAAATAATTTTGTAAATTAAAATAAATTTTGAAAAATCACATTTTCTCCTCTCATGCTTTAATTGACCTATGAGTAAGGTAAGATAAAAATTTCAAAGTCATTTGAATTAAATTTGTCAAATATGAAGTGATAGAGCCTTAGAGGCAAAAGGGTAATTTTGGAAGTTTAGCTTTAATAAACATTTAGGCTTAATTCAAATATGGAAAAGGGTAAACTCTGATTTTAACCAATTCATTTGGAGNCATATGTCTATTATTTGCATAAATTAATCATAATAATTAAAATGTTGCTTATAAAAATGCAAGAAAATTTTTGTAGGTTTACTATGATCAGAGAACTATTCAAAAAATCTTTCATGAGCCAAGTCATTCAAAATGCACCTAATCTTCACAAACGCTAAAACATAAAGGTATTTAATTTTGGGAAATAAAAAAATCAAAATGACTTGATTTATTATGTCCATTGTTATTTATAACTTAGAGAAGTCCGCAAGAAAATTTCAAAACATTTTGAAATCATTTGATAACTCAAATTGATTTTCTAAGTTAAATGGCATTTTCGACACAAAAATAATTTTTTAATTATCAAAATATAACTTACAAAATTATGAAAATGAGTTTTTGGAGTTTTCTGTGAGTAGAAAAATTTTCTAAGAATAAATTTGAAATTAAAATAAAAATCTCATTTTTAGCCTATTTTTAAATACTAAAATAATTAAAAAAAGACAAAAATAACAAAAATAAAAAAAATTATGTAAATGTTCTAAATTGTTTTCTAAGCATTTAGGAATAATTGGAATATTTTTCAGGACTTTCTAAATGAAGATATTGAATTTTAAAGCTTAAGGTAACTTTTAAATGCTAAAAAATGGATTTTCAACAGAATAATTCCAATAAATAAAAAAAAATTATAAAAATGTTAAATTTGCGTCTCCAGGTTCTTATGCCTTAGGGAGATTTTTGAAAAACATAAAACTTAATTTTCAACTCTTAAAATATTTTATAATTAATAAATACTCCATAAGTTAAAATAGTTCTAGTAATTCAGAAAAAACTCAATAAATCATGATGTTTGGTCTGAAAGGTTATCTGATCTAAGTCTACCTCTAGTAAAAATTTTATGGGATTAGGCTTTACCATGGTCAATTTATAGAATTTTCTTTGAAAAATCCTATTTTTGCATAAAAATAATTATGTAAATTAAAATAAATTGTGAAAAATCACATTTTCTCCTCTCATGCTTTAATTGACCTATGAGTAAGGTAAGATAAAAATTTCAAAGTCATTTGATTTAAATTTGTCAAATATGAAGTGATAGAGCCTTAGAGGCAAAAGTGTAATTTTGGAAGTTTATCTTTAATAAACATTTAGGCTTAATTCAAAGATGGAAAAGGGTAAACTCTGATTTTAACCAATTCTTTTGAAGGATAGAAACCAAAAGGGGGATTAATTGGTAGAAACCAATCTCACTTTTGTTAATTAAAGGATAAATTTCTGAATTCCCTAAATTATTAAAATTTGGAAGTCTAGTCAAATAAATGATTCTAGACATAGGGGTATAGTTTTGGGTGTTAATAACTCACTAATTTAATACCCCTATTTGATGTTCAAATGACTTTCAAAAATGAATCATCATCACTTAAAATTTTAATCTCTTTCTAAGACATCCACCAAAATCTTAAGGGCTTAGTAGTGACCTAAGTTAAATGAAATTTGGTTAAATAAGGATTAGAAAAAGTGGACATGGCTAAAATTAAAACACCTTTGGAACACTACAAGCCCAAATTAAAAGGTTGGTTGAGTGTCTTGATAACATTAACTTGCCCCTTTTAAGGGTCTTCACCCACAAAATTTAAAAATTAAATCACAAATGATAATTACCATACTCATTGGGATAATTGAAGCATCAATGTTCAGTGAGCATTAGGAGTATTTTTATAGGGAAAATTTATTAATCAACATAATAAGTTTCAATGAGCTCGAGAATTTTGACCAGACAGTGAGAGGGAAGCATGGACCTGCTTCTTTCTCCAGACCTGTTGGATATCTCAGAGAAGTTAATATGTTTTGCTTAACAAAAATCATCCTTAATCAAATTAATAGGGACCCACCGAGATATGACCTAGGGTTAGGTAGGTCAATAAAACGTTACTTTTCTTGCTTTACATAAAATGTTATAAAATGCATTTTGAGTTTCAGGTGGTGGAACAAGAAGACTCGCCGGGTACGCTTTTATAGTTTACAACATTGTCTTTTCTTTTCCACATTGTGCTTACTTACCTGCATGTTTGAACAAAACACAAACTTGCATGCTAAACAACGATGTCACCCTGAGAACTAAAACTATCAGGATAGCCACAAAACCAAAACCAAAACTAAAATTTAAAATCAACCATGATAAAAACCACATCCACAACATTCAAAATATAAGAAAACTCAAAAGTTAATCACAAACATCACACAAAACAATAACTGCAACTAAATTAAGACGTCTTTATTGGATGATTGGGAACCCCTCGGAGGAGGTAAACTATGTTTGCTAATGAGGCTTCCCACGGTCTAAATAAAATTATGGAATTCATTAAGTTGAGTTTATAAATTCATCTTGACTAAGTGAATCCAATAGAAAATAGTGGTGTCGGAACGAGGGAACCATAGAATTCTAACTGGTGTCGCACTAATCAACTTTAATATGCCCCATATTATTTAAAGAACTACTACCAAAGGGCCACCTGATTTGACATCATAACTGGACACCCTAGAAAACTTAAACTTGTCATGACAAGAAGCTTGGAGCTAGCATGGTGGGCAACACGACCATCTTCAACAACTAAACCTTTTTTCCTAGGAAAACCAATTCCTTCCTTAGAATTAGATAACCAAGGCATAGGATTTCGAGGTTTTCTGCTTATGCAACATAATTCCTCACCTCATTTTTATGCCTTTGTACAACCATGTCATATAATATAAGCCCTAACTCGTCTTAGAATTTTTAGGTTGTCGTTTGTCACGACCTAAATCCGCACATCTTTTAGGCTATTTGTGAGATTATTTCACACAAATGTAAGTCCTAAATTAATAAAATTAGCAGGATGAAACACCAAAGTGTTTCTCCACAAAATTGAAGACAAATAATCGGATTGCTTGGGAAGTCATCGAGGTTCTCCTCTGGATCCACGACATCCCCTAGTTCTTCCTCCTTTAGATTCCAAAAAAAAAATTCTTCAAACTTGAGCCAATCCAATTTCACACCTCTCTATCTGATCTCATTGAACAGTCCTATATTTTTATTAATCCTTGAAGATAATATTTCCTGATTTTTATCGAATGTTTTCTTAGGTGGCTTTGGTCATTTAAGATGTAATTAACTATAGGGGCTTGCCCTTCTAAGAAACTTTTCGGAACCCAGCTTAATATAAACCCTATTTAATTATTCATATTAAATAGGAGAAATTATTGGCAAATAAAATGGTTTCATAGACCAAACAGACGTCATATATTTCCTACTTTGTTTGATCAGGCCTCATCCTTAAATTTTGTGCTTATCCTTCGGGATAAATACAGGATTTGAGGTATAGCGCTCTTTCATTTAAATTATAAAAAAAATGGGTCACTTTGATTTCATACGTTTCTAAACTTAAATCTATATGTAAATTAAAATGTCCTTCCAAAGTGGGCGACAAGATTTTGATTCCGGTGACCGACAGCTTCTTACGGGCAACTCCTCAACCAAAATAGTGCCGACATTCTCACAAGCTAACAAAAAAAATAATGCATCATTACCCCTCGCTATGCAACAACTTTCCCTGAAGTGTATAACGTGTTGTCATGGGTTTCCCGTTCCATCAAAAGTCTTAAAGGTCAACTGCACAAAGCCCTTGGGATATGGTATGACATTTAATTCCTCCGAGTAGGGTCTAAGCTTTGAAATTGATGCACCTCCTTTACATTGAGCTAGCGCTTCCGTCACTTAATTTTTAACTAGCTGCTTGATATGCTTTTTTGATATAAAATTTTAGGTTAAATCCTTCTTTGGTATCTCATCTCTTTTGAAGGAGGCGACCTCTTTCCTATCACCTATAATGTGCACAATCTCGGGTTGGTTCTCATCCAGCGACATAATTTGCTGCGACTGTGAATGTCCATGCAATGTAGCCTTGGCGGCCATGGTGGCAACCATCTCCTCCATTCACTTTTCTATCTAGCTAATTTGCTCATCCCTTAGCTGAATGGCCCTCTACAAGTCATCAACTGCGTTCTCCTCAATAAAACCAAGATTATCACACACAACAACTATGGCCTTGGTCTCAATGACTTTGATCTTCGTGAACTCCTCATCCATATAATTTACCAAGTCACAATCCTCATCAGTGACATATGTTCCTTGCTCTTTTGCCTATTATATAATCTAATCTCTTAGTTTCTTCACTTTATCATCAACTGTATTCTCTTTAGCTAGTTTGAGTTTGGTTGGCATCTTTTAAGAATCATCTTTTTTTATGATAGGCTCTGAGGCAAGAGCAACTACAATGGTCGGAGCATTGGATTCATGATCCACCTCAAAGGCACATTTCCCTAACCTCTCTGAAGGTACTGGTGTGCCAACCTAGGGTATCCACAATTTCTTCCTTGAGGTTAATAATTTAATATAGGGTGTCTCTTTGATGACATCAACGTGTGGAAAGGAAGTGTGCTCCGTATTGTGCAGACCAAGTATAGCGGCAAAAAGTCTCTTTCCAATATTCCTCTCTGGGAGCTCTTCACAAATGATAGTGGACGGTATTCTCGGACCCAAATGAGACTTGACTGATCTATGCCCTGTATGTCTCAGAACAATGATCCACCATGAAATTACCTATTTTTATTGCATACATTATGATCATTTTATGCATATTTTTAGTGATATTGTTATTTAAAGAAAGGTATTTTGTATTTTTTTTTTATTTCAGGTCATGGAATGGACATTTGGAGAAAACAAAGGAAAAATTAGCAAGAATGATGCATTTTATATAGCGCCATAGCACCACTCCCTGACACTATCGCACCAAAGATAGGCATAATGGGTATTATAGTGCCCAGACTAGCACTATAGTGCCATTAATTACCCTTCAAGAAAATTCAATGAATTTGGCAAAATTATGAAGGTATGTTTGAAGCAACCCTTGGTTAGTTTTAGAGATCTTATAATAAAGATGAAAATGAGATGAAAGGGAGGACTTTTTGGCAGCATTTCAAGTCTTTAGGAAGTTCTACTTTTGTGTTTAATTGTGAGTTTAGGTGTGTTTTATGTTTGTAAGAGTAAGAGTTTGGAGAAATCTTTAAGGAGACTGCAGAATTTACATTGGGGAGAAAACATAAGGGACTTCGTATTTGTGTTTAAGTCTTTATTTGTTTCTAAGACTTGGATTTTAATACAAATTATGTGTTTTTATTTATTCCCTATGAATTTTGAGAAGTTCCCTTCCTCTCTTCTTACATTTTGGAATTAATCTTATGGGATAAAAATGATTTAAGATTTCTATTTTACTTTAAAAAATTATGATAACATTTTCACCTATTCTTCTTTGACTTCACAAATTACCCACTTATGTGGTTAAAATCCATTAAGAAACACAAAGACCTCGGAGGGCTATGATTTCACCCAACTAGTGAGTGTCACACTTCATTTTAGGCAGAGACATTGCAATCACTTTAAGGGGAGTGCAAATAAATAGAGAGATAATGTTTGTTGGGCATAGAATTTATGTTTCTAGGGTGACAGACTAGTTTTTTTTTTTATAAATTTGGTTTAGATTTTGGATTGTGGTCCCTAGTAAGTCATATAGCGAGGGCACAGTGGGTACTCTAGAGGTGCGAGCCCCAAATCTACTCAGCACCACTACAAAAGCTGGTAAAATTAGCCAATGTTCTTTGCTAGCATTGGGAGGGATTAAAGTATAAGGATGCTCCTATTTTTCAAAATAAATCATCTTGTTTTTTAGTCATTCAAATCCTACATAGATTAATATTTCTTTGCAAGGGGAAAGATCATTTCATAATATTCGAACTTGTTAAATTTACTTTGCTTAACTATTAATCTTATTCATTTCTTTCTGCTCTAATTCAGCCTTAACCTTTTCAATCATATCAACATTATTATACTTTTACTTTATCTTCAATTTAGATAGAATTTTTAAAATTTAATTTATATAAATTAACTTTTGTCGTGGGATCATTACTGACATTTTTAAAGAAAATCCTATATTACTTGAAATGATACATAAACATGTGAAGTACCTCTAGTGTGAAGTTTTATTATTTTTTTTCAATATCAAATCATTCGTTCACACTAGCCACTAAATTTTGAATATTAAAAATACACATAATTACCGGTGAGTTCAGACGACAGTAGCATCATTAGAACAATGAAAACAGTATCGACATGACTTCCTAAGAAAGATATAACGAGGATACAGGATGGTAGTGCTTCAACTAGCATCTTACAGTCTCAGGCAACTGTACCCTCTGTTAGGATCTCAGTTTTCAACTGCGGTGATACATCACATCCCATTCTCTTTAGCAGCCCGGAAATAGAACAATTTTTATTCTCAACTAACTTCTTAAAAATTGTACAGACTTGGGTGAGGGTTGTATGCATCTCCTTCCTCTCACCATGACCATGAAATGGAGGTAGTGTGACAGCAATCCCACGAATCCTCTCTTCCCCTCTCTTCCCCCATAGTATCAGACAGTGGGTGAGGTTTTAATTACTTCATCATCCTCCGGCTGCAGAGTCTCTTTGGTAATAGCCAATTTGGTGGCTCTAGCCTTATCAGGCATTAGGATCTTGATGCTACAGTTCCACTTCTATAACTTGGTCAATGATGGTACTCTCAAACTGGAACGAATCTCAAATACTGGCGGCGGAGTGGTAAACACATCAACTGAATCTTCATCAAGCAAAATCACTTTTCCCTTAGGAGACAAAACAGTCGGCATGGTAACTATGAACCTAGTGGTAATATGTGTGATAACTCTTCTTGGCATAAAAGCGGCAGACCTGGCAGGTGCAGGAACGACGGACCTAATGGAGGAGGCAGTTACCTTCATCTTCTTGNTGTGATAACTCTTCTTGGCATAAAAGCGGCAGACCTGGCAGGTGCAGGAACGACGGACCTAATGGAGGAGGCGGTGACATTCATCTTCTTAAAAGAAGGGAAGTCCTAGTAAAATCTCAAATCAAACTCAGTGGACTAATCTTGAATGTCCGAGGTAGTGACTTTCATTATAAAACATGGGGCTTTATCCAGTACCACTTCAAAATCGTAGAACATGGATCTAAACTTAATCATGGGTATTACATGGCAATCCATGTTGCTCATAAGCAAGTTGCAAGAGATGGTCAAAGTTGGGGTCGACATTGTAGCTAAAATTTGAAAAAGTTATGAGAGTTAGTAATAGATTATACCTTTTTATTCTAGTGTAAAAACTGAAATTAGTGAAAGTCATTTTATGAACTTGGTACATCATTTTTCTTTTTTTTATTTTTGAAGTGTTTGTTTCATTTTCTTTTTGTTTTCATTTTCCAAATTTTTAACGGCATTCTTCAAATTTATCATTTTCTGGTAATTAAGGTGTTATTAGATTTTATTAAATTTCAAAAATTAAAAAAAAGTTAAAGGGCACAAAGATCTAATCCAACTTGCAAATAATAAATTGAACATGAAAGAAACGCAGTAAAGATGATGTTTGGGACCCAGTTTGGGACCAATTTCCTAGTGCACCTCGCTAGGATCAACCTCATTCACCAACACACACCTATTAGGGGTCCGACCCTACATAGAGAGAAAACTCTAAAGATTCCTGAACCCTTCTCCTTAAGGAAGATGAAACAGACAGTCCTAGAATCAAATAAGAGTTGGTTGTTCTTGCCCAAGAATTAAATGAACAAAGCATGCCAATGGAAGAATGATAAACTAGACCAGGAGTTACATGGACACATTATTGATGAATGAATACGAAACCTCCTAATTATAATGGAGAGAGAAACTAGACCCCAGCCGAGACACCAAAAATTATTTAGCGTTGGATTAGAATATGACAGTTGTTTTGAAAATAATTTAAATTTAATATATATATATATATATATATAT
>JXCR01123079.1:0-15652 GCA_002079205.1 Phalaenopsis hybrid cultivar | reverse complement strand
TCATAATATCAACTAATTCCATTAATTTACCATTGAGAGTACCTATATTCTAAGATCCTATCATAATATTAATTTCATTAGTTTTATGAACTACCTTTTTTACCCGCATCCATTCGTAATGTGAAAACCCTTGCTTATTTTACAATAGACCCTGGCGTTGGTGTAGCGGCCTTTGTACACTTTTCACTGTATTCATGCAATACAACATATCGCTTCTAGGGGACGCCTTAGCACTTACACAATAATCAAAAGGATTCATGTCATGATTTTTTTCGACGAGTTTTACGCTGTCCGTCGACTAACTAATGCAACCCTCCTATTTTCACATTCTTGGGACCGGCAATGACAGTGTTTCTTTGTTGGAAAAGATGTTTGGAATTTTTATTTTTTATTTTTTTGGGTTGTAAAGAGTGGTTTTAATAAAGTTACTTACTCAAATTCAATTATAATTTTATAGAGGATCCTTCTTCTTTTGAGGGAGGTAAATAGTTTTCTCAAGCTTTAATTCTTTTATCATTAGAAAAGAATGTTAGTTGAGTTGCTGTTATTTCCTCCTAAAAACAACTTGATTCAACTTTTCTCTCGCTATCATTGTCACTAAATTTGTATTGCCATTACAGTTTGCATTACGCTGAATAAATTCTCCTTCCAATTTCTTTTTTCAGTTATCCGTATCAGTTGGAAGTCAAGATCTGCTTTACTTTTTCATTTAATTACGTTTATACCCATAGTTGAAACGTTCTATCTGTAACTGCTATGCTTATTAACACGGCAGTGTTGGAAAATCAACTCTACTTACTCTTTTAACGGGTACACACTCAGAGGCGGCATCTTATGAGTTTACCACGCTTACCTGCATCCCTGGAATTATCAACTACAATGATACAAAAATTCAACTCCTAGACCTTCCTGGGATCATTGAAGGGGCATCAGAAGGCAAGGGACGAGGTAGACAGGTAAATTACATTTCCTTTTCCCTCCAATATTTCCTTTCACTTAATCTTATTTATCATTCAAACAGTGATATCAAATCATGTGATTTTTTACTTTAAATCAAAAGAAATATTACTTTTCATGACCAGTTTAAAGACAAGGGGCATTTCCATACATGCCGCCCAATTCCCATGTATTTTCATATCTAACACCTAAACTTTACTTCTTACATTTATACCACCCAAATCTTTCATATCTCATCAAAAATCAAAATTACCACCATTTTAAATTTTAAAATGTGAAATGCACCTTTTGATGCATATGTAGGGCGGCTTGTATGTCAAAATTAAAGTTTAGGTGCTAGATATGTAATTACATAAGAAGTCAGTGGTATGTATGTAAGTTTTCCTTACTCTTTTGCCGCCCCATTGCGTGGAGTTCAGCTTATGGTGTTATCTTGTATATTTTGTCTCCAAGCATCTACAGTAACTTGAAACTTCATTGAGTTCCTGTGTGGCCGATAAGAGTTTACTTGTGCGGACACTGTTTTGAGAGAGGAGGAAATAGAGAATGAAGAAAATTTAATAATGCATATCTGGTTGCAATACCACTAGTTTTGTATATAAATACTAGTTGTACATTTGAATTTATTATTGTTGTTCCAACAGATGATTCCTTATTTTAATTTTACAGGTTATTGCTGTGGCAAAGTCCTCGGACATTGTGTTGATGGTTCTTGATGCGTCCAAAGTAAGTAATGTAATTTAGAATACAGAGATCGTTTTCCTATGAACAGCATTTTTTTATTTATATTTTTTTTACAAAAAACGTGCTGCTGTTAACATGTTCATTCTATTTAATGAAAATGGCAATTTTTTTGTTTTTCCTATTAATTTCTGTCAGCAATGGTTTAAATAAGCAGTAAATCAGAACAATAGGAGCTCTCTTTATAGGTTTTTAATTGCTTGTTGGGTTGGGTGATGCAGGACAGCAGCGTTGAGTGCTTTAGGGATTAAATAATTTAAAGCCTGAAAACAAAGCTAACTTGATAGCATCAAAGAAATGGAAATGGATAAGAGGATTGCTTTAGAGGAAAGAAGAGGAAAGATAGGCATCACATTTAGAAAGAGTTTCCGGGAATTTTTCATTAAAAATACAGCATAATATAATAATTTCAGCAGTATAAATACTTTATTGAATAAGGTCCACAATGATAACTAACAAAACAAAAGGAAATTACTAAATAATATCGATTTAATAAAAATGACCATCAACGTTTTCATCATGATGATTAACTTTATCTTAATTATTTGGGGCTAGCTAAGTGAATCATTTTTCATTAGATCATGCTAAATTTTGTCCAAGTTGCTACAAATTTTCCTTGTAATCTTCTCATATAACATCGATTAATGTTAGTTTACATCTGCTTTTTTTATTCTTTCTGATTATCTACCCTACTTTTGTGTATATTTTCTTTCTTTGTATGCGCTAAATCCATATTCAACTGACTTGATTTCTGTGGATGTTTATTCAACTACTCTTATTCATTATTTTATGTTCCTATAGTTTTTTTAACACATCTTTATTGACGTTCCCATTTTCTTCATGCTCAACTTAGCTAAGAATATTTTTAAATCTCTCAACATTCGGATCTATATATTGTAGTTAATCTAATTGTAGTTTTATAGACTTTTTTTTCTTAAAGTGTTCATGATAAATTTTTATTTATGACAATCATTTGGCACTTGTCTATTTTAACCTTTGATTTTTAATTCTATAAGTTATATCTCCATATAATCTCCAGTTTTCAATATAATAGATCCAATTTTCTTGAACATTTCACTTCTTGATATCAAATATCATACTTTTTAAATTGCATATTATATACCCAATTTCTACTCTATTAATTCTATGCCTCATTTCTTTTGAATACAAAACCTAAATTTATGATATTTGCTAAAAGTACCAATTCCATGGGCCTACTTCGCCGCATGCCATTTCATCGGCCAACTCCCTAGCATAGTTTTCTATCACCTTGCCTCTCTCATTGGTGCCTGCAATGAGTTGCTTTGAGTTTTCTTTCTCTGTTATCAATTCTGCTTACCTTCACTTGGGTTTACATTTAGACTTCGATGGCTCGACGCCTTCTTGCATTGTCATCCTGTGCCTTGGGCCCATGTCCTTCATTGTGGATGACTTCTCCATTGATTTCGCTTGTTAGCTGTATTTCACTTTTTTGTGAGCTACTCATATTTCATTATTCACATTCACTTATATGTGCATCTTTGTGATCTATTGAGTTGATCTTATAGGCAGTCGAGCTCCTTATCTTTGCTCTTGACTTGATTCTCACCTCTCTCATCAATTGTCCCTTGCTTAGTTTTCATTATTCTGCCCGGCGTTCTTGTGCCTCTGTTTACCTTGCGGTTCCTCCTTATAGCGCATTTGTTGTTGCTGACACTCGTTGGTCATTCACTAGTGTTGTTGTGAATTATTGCTTGATTCATCTATAAGTTCTCTTCTTAATGCTGCAAGAAACTTATAAAAATATCATATTTGTCTAGAGGAAAATAATTTTTTGCTACAAGACCTTTAAACCATGCATAATATGCAAACATGTCTCCCTAATAATGTTTATAATTCTTTGATTGATCATGAAGTTGATTTCTATATTCACTTAATGATAAATATTAATCTTTAAACTTTTATTTTATAAGAACTCGTATAGATTTAGAAAAAAATACTTTACTAAAAGGATTGAACCTATCCTATTAATTTTACACGTTCAATTCTTTGGGAATCAAACACTAATATTTGAAGAAAATTTTCAATTTATCGATCCAAGTTAAGACATTTGCTCAAATTATATTTCCCACTTAATATTGGCATGTAATTAGGTATCTCAGAATAGTGGCATAGTTGCTGACTAGAACTATAGCTTACCCAATTTTGATTAAATTTTGTCATATTATTATTTATTGATTATCATGAAATTATTCTAATTAACATGATGGTGCTATAATAACCTTTGATATCAAATCTGAAATGATACATTTTATGGTTTAGAATTTCTTAGTTCAAATTAAGGATGAAGTGCACAATTATGTATCTGAAATTAATATTCAAAGTTTACTAGCTTATAGCTTAGACAAGCATTTATATCTTTTAAAAAAATTAGAAAATACAAAACACATACCAAAGGAAATTTAAAGATCGCCCAAATAGAAATTTTGTAAAAATTGTTAGATTATTAGAAACATCATTTGGCAAAGATTTTCATCACACTTCGAAAATCTATATTGTTATTGACTTGACGTATCTTATCACAAGTTATGTAGATGAAAAAAAAAAAACAATAAAGGCAGTCCACAAATAGAAGATCGAGGCCTGACACTATTACAAAGAGAATACCTCCCTTAAAATTTGTCAATCAATAGCCGTGTTGAACTATTGACCACATTTCAAATAAGGTGCAATAAATGAGAGTTTTTGGGATTTCCTCATTCTTTATATGAATATATTGCCACTCGTCTAGCTCACTATATTTTGGTGCAAAATGAGTTTTTGGGCATGTCTTCATCCGTTAGATCAATATTTTCTTATAGGTTGTCATGTTATCTATGGTTGTGTATTTTGATTTCTATTTTTTTATCTTAAATTTTTTTTTGCAATTGGTGCATGTTGGATCATTAAATTATTTGGTTATAAATTTTGCTTTTAAAAACTAATAAATAATAAAAAGAAAGGGGGATGTACATGAAGCGAAAAGAAACAAGAGAGAATTAACTGATTAGTAAACATTGCACCCCAATCTGGAAATCACTAGAATGCCTAAAGTCTCACATTTGATTAGGGATTATATTATTGAAAAATGATGAATGGTTGCAACTTTTATTCAAGCCATGAAATTTCTTTTTCAACTTGTTGCAGACACACTATTAATAATTTTTATGTAGTACAGCAATCATAAGTAGAATTAATATAAGTGGCATGCTAAAAGACGACGCTAGTATCATAATTTAAGAAGTCACATACAAAAACTACCGTTAAATACTCTCAAAAGAAGAACTCAAAGAAGTTGAAAGCCAATTGCAGTAGTAGTGAAGCCCACATGAAGTGCCAATTCTTAGTGATAAAGATGTCTGTGAGAAGAGAAGCTATTGATCAGATATAAATCATAATAATTCAATCCACATGATAAGCTGCAGGAATAACAATCTTATTATATGAGTAGAACAAAATTTGAGTATCTTCTCTGCATTTTAAATAAGAAGATATTGATAACTATCAATTAATACTATTAGCACATAAAGTGATATCTATACAATTGAATGATGATATGGATGCTATAAATTCTAGAGTTAATGTTGGATATTTTAAATATGCGAGAAACACTTCAAGTATTATGTGATGAGGGAATATAACTGAGACTTAAAGTTAAATTTTTATGAAATTGAAATTAGTTGGTTGTCTTACGAGTCTGAGTAATGAGCTATGAAGTGGTCACTGCTAACCAAAGTTGAGTTTGCCATAAATAAGAATTCTAAGTCGGGTGTCTGAAAAAACTAATATGAATATATTAAGAAAATATTAAGTTAATAGGGATAATAGTGGGTTACAACAAAAGGATAGCGGATATAAGATTGCACCAATAAGATTGTAGACAAAATTAATATTGAAAAGATTAGAAAAGAAAATAGGTAGATCAAATGTAAAATAGAAATTATTTAAAATATTTGCACAAAATAACTTTAAAATCTCATGCAATATTTTATTGGAACAAATGAAGAATAAGGATTCATAATGGCAGCCTCAAAATCTTTTGAACAAAGCTATAATGATGAGTTCAATATGTTGAAATAAATTATTAGTATCTATGTTTGAATAAAGTTGTATTGTGCTCTATACCCGTCAGTCCTGGCCGTGCTTTATCATATAACATTCTAGTTGATTGCGTGAAAACTTTGAGACAAGGCTAATTATAGGAGATGCGGAAATGTAGATATTAGAATCTATTTTTTTTCACCTGTGTTCATACTTGATAGAACACCCAAACCAATAAACCACAGCCTAACCAAGAGCAAAGAATCTAGGGCGGAAAACGTATTCTCTGATCCTACTTCCTTTATCCTTCACTAAGGTCAGTACTTGTTTTTCTACCATTAGAGAAAAAAAGGTCTGCATAAAATATGAAGTGCATGTAATGTGTGTGTGAGAGAGAGAAAGAGAGAGAGAGAGAGAGAGAGAGAGAGAGAGAGAGAGAGGTGCCTAGGGGTAACACAACAAGCTGATGAATTTATATACCTCATTCTGGTATTGTTTGAGTACTAGATTTAACGGAGGGTAGAAGAGGGAGGTGTTTATGGGTAAAGATTATCAGCTGGTGAATAATACCACATTCTAGTATTGATTGAGCACTATATTTTGCAGAGGGTATAGAAGACTAATGGCTTAGGCTGCTCAAATCTTCCCGCTTTCATTGTTGGGAAGCTGGAGGATGAGGCTGGTGGATTGCCAACTAGAGGGAGCAGCAATTGATGCTTGATGAATTAGTTGGCCCAAGGCTTTTTAAATACATAAAAAAATGTTCTCTGACTAATCCTTGTTACGTGGTGCAGTGCTCTTGAGGTGGCTTTACTGGTCAATTTTTTTGGAAAAAGTTTTAGTTACTGGCTTCTTTATTTGGATCGAAGACTGGAGAGTAACTTGGTGAGATCCTAGGCTTAGCTTAGACTGCTAAATTATGTTAGCTTTTGCTTTATAACAATAACAACAACAAACCTTTACCCACTAAGTGGGGTTGGCTCTTCATTGCGTCCTATTGAGTGTAGCTTTTGCTGTATAAGCGTAATCTATTTGTAGTACATTTTGCTTGTCCTGTTACTATTGTAACTATGCTTGCATTTATACTTTTCAAATGTTGTGTGCTTTCTTTTGGTATGTCTCGGTTGCAAATATTGTTTATTCATTTTACTTATGACTACATTGGACAAGTTGGTAACTAACTGTCAGTTGTCTTGTATTTATCATCTTTTCTTGACAGAATATTGATTGCTTTAGGGCCCACAAAAGTATACCATGCTGCTTTCTAGCACTGTTTGATAGTGCAAATTTTTGCTGAAAATAATGTTTATCTGAAAAAATTTACTTGTTGCACTTTCTTGATTATCATACACCTGAATATGCCCATTTTTTGATTTTGATGGAATATAATGCAAATTTTATTTTTTTTGTGCATACTATGCCACTACATCTTTTCAGAGTGAGGGGCATCGTCAAATTTTGACAAGAGAATTGGAAGCTGTTGGCCTGAGGTTGAACAAGAGGCCGCCTCATGTACGCTTTAATACTATCACCAACTTTTTTTTCATAAGTTTGGAACTCTTTACACTTCATCAGTCTTCTACTTTTATTTTTTTTCTTTACTTTATTATATTTTAAAAGCAACTCTTATAAACTAGATAAAGAAAAGAGTATAATAAGGGTAACAGAAATGCTAGAATAAAAAGAAAAATACAACAGTATAATTTGAGATACAATCATTTGGATCGCTTAGCTTGAAGCGTAGTGAATATTGGTGAGTGATGATAAATTTTCTTCTGATTCCTACCCATTCTAGTATAAAGAATATGAAATCTTTTATCATTTAGGGAGTCAACGTACTGAATCTTTCAATCAATCACAAAATCTTGCTGCAGTAAAGGTTCATCATTATGTTCACAAAGTGGATGAAGTTGTGACATTTCAAGAACTTGCAGAGTTTTAAGTAGTAATATCAATTATTGATTATCAGATTAATACCAGTTTAGTTGGAGCAGGAATATCAGTCAATAATCCTGATTTAAAATTTTTAAAACATGTCTGATTAGATGATGGAAGGTCTTCCACCAAACAAGTAGGAGGATCAACCTGAACATCAGATGGAAGAGTTTATGATCGAAATTTAGGAAGTCTCTGTTCAAGATGTGGGTTGAATATTTTGAAAATTTATATAAAAAAATACGATAAAAGGAACAATATTAAGGAATGTTTTCAAATACCATTTTCGGCCGATATCCCAATACCTCTTTATATGATATGACTGAAACATTTAATTTCATCAACACTCTAACGACAGAGGCCTAATAACATTGGTTGTTACAATTTCCACTTGTAAAGGCTTTTCAAAAATAGATGTTAAAGAGAATTAAGATAAATTGGTTAAATTAGTTCAGTGAAGTCGTGGAAACGAGATTTAAATTGGAGTCATAGGAGGATCCATAGAGCAATTAAAATGAGTGGGCCCTTTGGCATGCACATTAGGAAATTGCTAATGTAGTATGAATGTTGTGAGGAAATTCTGATGTAATCTACTTCTAAGAAAAGTTTTATGATTACATGTCTAGGGTCAACCAAGTCCTTTTGATAAGTCAAAGTAATAGAAGTTGTGATACCAAGTGGCTCAAGAGGGAATAGGGAATGCAAAATGAATCTTAACATAGGGCAATGGGAATGAATGAGCATGACTTCAAAAATCAGACGAGCAAAATTGTACCAGAGGGAAAAAAGAAGAAACTGATGGAGCGGTTTGACTGGCCTAAGCAGTAAGGTTAGACAACACGCCGACGTGATGAGATGGCATGGCCTCAATTTGAAGACGTCTCTCAGAACTCAGAAAAATTCTAGGTCTTGCAATCAGTAAACATGCAATCACACCAACGAGGAGTTAGATGCGCAATGACACTCACACATAGGTTGGATGCTGGCAAAGAATAACTTAGAGACTATCTTGTAGGACAAAAGAAAAGGACAATAGCATAAAATTATAGAAGGGAGCAAATGCGTGAGACAATCATGTGAAGATGAATGTTAGGCTCTAGACGATCTCACCGAACTATGTGCAAAACAAAAGTACTGGACTGTGTAGGGTGATTGCGTGAAGATTTATGAGATGGTCCCAATAGTTTTTGATATATCTCAACTTTATGTTGACGACATACTCCTATATAAAATGTGGAGGATTTTTTAAGACATATTTAATATATCATTTTAATCGTTCTGTATTATTAAAAAAAATTTCAAAACTAACATTGCATAAGTTCTAGCAAAAAATCAAAATTAACTCCAATCATCTTGATGAGAATGATAGATATATTTTTTTTCTTATCTCAATAATTATTTTGCTGTTAAGCTAGCTCTAACTATGACAATGTACATTTAAATTTTTTTTTTACATTTTTGCAAGTCATTGCTATTTATTGAGCCAAAAATGGCATCTCAAGAGGCCTATATAAGCTCCCAAATGTCGCCATATCCCTCAACTTGAGTTTTTCTTTTGCAATCTTGTTTACCAAATTTTTATAGAAGTATTCTTCCTAGTGTGTGACTTCATTGTCATCAAATAATGTACCTTTTTTGCCTACTTTTTTATTTTCTTTTGTCAATTAAAAGGTAAAATTTGTTGTCACGAATAATAACTTTGTTAGCAGTTTTATTTTTTTTTCAACGTGACAATAAAATCTAATATCATGAATAATATACGATTTTAATTACATTTATGTGCATATATTAAATTAATGGTCCTTAAAATCTGATGCATGAATGTTTATCTATACATTTTTTTAGGTTAAAAAATGTCTCACCATATTGGAACGTTCCAATCAGCATTATGAAGGAATTTTTTTTCTTTCTTCAAAATATATTTCACTAATTATGTTTTTTTATTAGATATTATATTTTTTTTCTTATTTGGAAGGATTCCTATTTGGTTTCTTTTCTTTATTATTATATATATAGCACGGTATAATGCATGTGATTAGAGCAAGAGATAATATTCGTTCCAAAATTACTACATGGTATCAGAGGCAAGTTGCATCGTTATACCAAAATTACTACATGGCATTCGAACAAGAAATAATATGAAATCCTTTATTAGTTAGGGATTCAAGGCACTGAATGCTTTAATCAGTATGAAAATCTTGATGTAGTAAATGATCATCATTATGTTCACATGGGGGATGAAGTTGTGACATTTCAAGAACTTTCAGAGTACTCTTAGTAGTAATATCAATGGTTGATGATCAGATTAATACCAATTTAGTAGGAATAGGAAAATTAGTTAATGATCCTGACTCAAGATTTTTAGAATGTTATAGCTGATAGAAGATCTTCTGCCAAAAAAGTAGGAGGATCCACCTCAACATCAGATGGAAGAGTTTATGATCAAAATTCAGGAAGCCTCAGCTCAAGACGTGGCTTGAATATTTAGATAATGTTTGCTAAAAAGTATGATAAGAGGAATAATATGAAGGAATGTTTCCAAATTCCTTTTTCTTCCAATAGACCAACAATTGAGATCTAATCCACTCCTCTTAATATAATATGACCGAAACATCTAATTCTATCAACACTCTAGCCATAGAGCCCTAATAAAACTGGTTGTTACAACATCTACTTGTAAAGGCTTTTCAGAAATAGAAGCTAAACAAAATAAGATAGATTGGTTAAATTAGTGCAGTGAAGTCGTGAAAATGAGATCCAAATTGGAATCATGGAAGGCTCCATGGACCAACTAAAATGAGAGGTCCCTTTAAAAGGCACATTAGAAAATTGCTAATATAGTATGAATGTCGTGAGGAGATTTTGATGTAATCTACTTATAAGGAAAGTTTTATGATTACATGTCTAGGGTGATGTAATCTACTTATAAGGAAAGTTTTATGATTACATGTCTAGGGTCAACAAAGTCCTTGTGATAAGTCAAAGTAATAGAAGTTCTGATGCAAATTAACTTAAGAGGGAATAGTGAATGCCAAATGAATCTTAACATAGGGCAATCCGACCTCGAAAATTAGAGGAGCAAAAAGTCTTATGTAGGTAAAAAAGAAGAAAATCATGGAGCTGTTTGGTTGCCCTAAGCAGTAAGGGCAGGCAACATGCCGATGCGATGAGATGGCATGGCCTCAGTTTGAAGACGTCTCTCAGAACCCCCAAAAATTCTAGGTCTTGCATTCAGTAAGTACGCAATCACACTTGCATGGAGTTAGATGCGCAATGACACTCGCACATAGGTTGAAAGTTGGCAAAGAATAACTACAGAGACTATCCTGTAGGACAATAGCAAAAGCTATTGTGCGTAACAAATGCGTGAGATGATCATGCTAAGATGAATTTTAGGCTCCAAACGATCTCACGACACTAATTGCAAGACGAAACCACTGAACTAACATGTAGGATGATTGCACGAAGACTCACAAGATGATCACCCTAGTTTCTGATGTATCTCAACTTTATGATGACGACATAATCCTTTCTTATAAATGTGGAGGATTTTTTAAAAAAATGACATTTAATATATCATTTTAAGTGTTATGCATTATTAAAATATTTAAAACTGACATTTTCTTATGTTCTAGCAAAAAATCAAAATTATTACCGGTCATCCTGTTGACAATGATAGATAAAAAATTTTGTTTTTTTATTCCAATAATTAGTTTTGTTGGGCTAGTTAACTATGTCAATGAAAATTTTTATTTTTTTTACATTTCTGGAAGTTGTTGCCAGTCACAGGAGCAAAAAATATCATCCCATAAGGCATATATAAACCCCCAATTGTCGCGATATTTCTCCACTTCTCACGTTTTTTGTTTTGCATTCTTGTTTACCAAATTTTCTTAAAAGTTTTCTTCCTGGTGAGTTTTGTTTGTGACTTCGCTGTCATTAAGATCTATAAGGAGATTGATTATAAGGTACATTTGTTGTCAACTTCTTATTTTTCTTATTTGGTCAATTAAAAAGTAAAATTCTTTGTCACGAATAACTACTTTGTTAGCTGTTTTAATTTTTTCAATGTGATAATTACATCCAATATCTTGAATAACATAATGTTTTAATTACATTTATGTGTATATATTAAATAAACGGTCTTTGAAATTATTGGAAAGTGCCAATCAATATAATGAAGTAATTTATTTTCTTTCATCAAAATATATTTTACTAATTGTGTTTCCTTATTAGATATTTCTTTTTCTTGTTTTTCTTATTTGGAGGGATTCTTTTTTGGTTTCCTTTCTTTATTATATATATTTAGCATAGTATAATGCCTGTGATTAGAGCAATAAATAATATTCACTCCAAAATTACAACATGGTATTAGAGGCATGTTGCATCGTTATGCTCTTCTGCTTGTCACTTCTGCCCAACGTTGTAGCCATTCTGCATCTTGGTTTGTTGCTTCTGCTCTTTGGTTTGGCTTCATTCTCCGCACTTATCTTTCAAATTGTGCGTTAGAAATCGATCACCGTTTGTGCGTCGTCTGCATATCATCTGAATTAGTCGTCCAAGAAGAAACCCTTGGGGCATCAATTGAAGCATCAATATGCTTTACCCTATATCTCAACTACTCCATCTCTACCATCAACGACGACAAATCCATAGATTTCTACGACACCTCTTAAAGCTATCGTTCGACGCTGTCATCTAACTTATGATAGACATCACTGCTTCCTGACTCATCGTCCAGTTCTTCCTCTTGAGTAGAATAAACAATTTGTGTCTTCATATTGATTGCGAGGTCACTGTCTTCGTTTTCTCACGTTTGTCCAGCTTTTTGGTCCTAAAAAACAGAAGATCTATTCAGACAGAGTGCTCCTTTGATCACAGTCGACTCTTCCAATGCGGTTTGATACATAAATCGTAGTCATCTTTTTCTGTGGTTTTGCTATAGCACCATGACTAGTTGATTGAGAATCACTCAACTCATCCTCTTCAGCCCATTGCAACGAAAGATCAGGTCTTGCAATTGATTTGACTTACCTTATCCATCTCATAACAAGTCTCAGACTAGTTAGTTTGGTGCCTTACGTTGTGCCGAACTCATAGAAATCGAGAGCCGCATACCTCCCTCTAGATCCTGTTTGCTTGTCCAGTCAAACAGTCGAACTAAGGGCCCCCCTCTCGCTTATGTTTGTGCATCGGGTCTTCTTGATTCGTGTTTCACAATCTTATCATAGTCAAACACAACATGGTCTCACAATCTTCTTCCTCAGAAGTCACATCTAGATCCGAGCCTTCGTCTTCAGTATTAATCATAGCTTCCAACAATAATTTAGAATTCAGCCTGTTCACCAGGGAGCAAATTGAAGCACGATAAAAAATATTTAGTAATAGTTCTAGTTCTGGACAAACATCAAAATTCTTTGTCGAGCAACGTGTTAGTTTGTTAGCACACCATCGTGTCTTATCGCATGTTTTTAGTATCCAAAGCTATAAATTCAAAATTTGGATAATTGATTCTAGAGCCTCAGATTATATGCTAGAGACATCATCTTAAAAAATTACTACCCATGTATCAGTCATTCTTTACTTCAAATAGCTGATGGTTCATTCTTAAGAGTAGCAGGAATTGGAACAATCGATTTGACTCTTCACCTCTACTCACTATTTTGTGTTTTAAATTGCAACCTACTCTCAATCATGAAACTTACTTGTGAGTAAAAATGTGATTAAATTTATTCCAAGTGTTATGATTTTCAGGTTATGGATTCAGGAAAAGTGTTTGACAGTGCTGAAATGTATGGTGGTCTATACTTGCTCAAAAAAATAACTCCATTAGTGGGCAATGTCTTCCGTCAAGTTATATTTTTATGTACATTTCAAATTCTCATTCAGATGAAAGTTAAGTCATGTTGAGTCATTATTGTCTCGGTCATCCAAATTTTACATACATAGGAAAGAGTCTTCTATATTTATTTATCACGAAAAAAATCCAATCTTTATCAATTTTTAACTTTTTAAATTGCAAAACATATTGGATATATATATTCCAAATTACAATACAAGCCATCACTTCCTTTTTTAATAATTCATGGTGATATCTCCAGACTCTCATAAGTAAATAATTTAAATGAGGCACGACTGTTTACATAATTCATAAATGATCACATAAGAAAAAACATAGAAAATCTTTATAAAAGAAGATAATGAAACAACCACCATATTTCAATCTTTTTATTCGATGATTTTCACTCAATTCCGAAGCAAAATTCAAATTCTTAAAATTGATAATGTTAATGAATACTTTAATTTCATTTTTAATCCTCATATTTCCAAGCATGATATTATTCATTTAAGTTCTTGTATGAACACTCCTCAACAAAATGGGCTTGCTTAAAAAAATACACTTATTTAAGGTGGTCTGCGCCATATGTTATTTTATCACATGCCTAAATATTTTTTTTGGGGAAGCTATTGTTTTATCATCTTACATAACTTGCAGGTTCCCACCTAACTGTATCCAAGAGGTTTTAAAATTTCCATCATGAAAACATGTAGTTGAGGAAGAAATTTGAGCTTTAGAAAAGAATGACATATGGACACTTACAGAGTTACCCGATGGAAAAAATTTTTTAGGGTACAAATGGATATTCATAGTTAAATACAAAGGAGACGGAAGTGTAGAGAGATTCAAAATCAGACTGGTTGTCAAATATTTCATGTAGTCATATAAGATTGACTAGCAAGAAATATTTGCGCTTGTTGTCAGCCTTAATATGGTTCGATTTCACTCTCTTGCATAAATCAAGGTTCTTTATACCAACTCGATGTCAAAAAGACCTTCTTGAATGATGACATTGACGAAGAAGTCTACATGACTATACCTCCTGGCTTGAAAAATAGGCCTAACATGTTGGTTTGCAAGTTGAAAAAGTACTTATTCAACTTGAAGCAATCTCCCTTTATTTGGTTTGATAGGTTTACTAAAACTGATTAAAGATGAATATCATCAATGGTAAGCTAATTGTACACTTTTTGTTTAATTCAATTCTAAAAATAAAATTACTGTTCTCGTAGTATATGTAGATGATATTATCTTGACTCATGATGATTTAGAGGAAATTATCAGACTAAAATTGATAATTGGAATAGAATTTGAGATGGAGCTTAGAAGTGCTCGATATTTTCTGGGAATGGAGGTGCCTCGGTCTAAGGAAGGAATTATCATATCTCAAAAGAAACACATCTTATACCTGTTAAGTGAAACAAATATGCTTGGATGTAAACCTTTTGATACACCTATGGATTCCAACAAAAATGTTGTATAAAAGTGAAAGAAGCAGTTTTTTTTTTTTTCAAAAGAAGATATCAAAAACTTGTGCGCAAATTATTTTATATATCACACACAAGACCTGATATTGCATACTCTGTTGGTGTAGTAAGCCAACATATGAATAATCCAAATAAGGATTGCTTCGAAACCATGAATAGAATTATGAGATACTTAAAGATGATTTGTAGATACTGTTTGCTCTTCAAAATATCTGAAAATCATGAGATTGAGATATACATAGGAATTTTTATTTGGAGAAAATCAACCACGGGATACTATTGATACGTCGGGGACACTCTTGTCATGTGGAAAAGTAAAAAACAAATTATTGTCTCTCTGAGTATGGTAGAATCTGAATATTGTGCTTTTGCACTAGGAATATGTGAGGGAACGTGGTTTCAAAAGCTATTAAAAAGCTGTTTGGTTGGAAGGATTTGCAGTGTACTACAATTCTTTTACAGAAATTTTAAGAAATTATGTATTTGCTATGAAGGATTAAAAATCCAATATAAAGTATGAATGACTTTGAATTTCACACCTAGTTCATTTTAGCTGAATTTAAAATTCACTCGATTTGGTCAAATTTGAGTTGCAAAATTCAATACTATTAGCAAAGCCCCATCCTTGCCCGCC
>JXCR01123078.1:536687-558620 GCA_002079205.1 Phalaenopsis hybrid cultivar | reverse complement strand
ATCTTAAAAAAGTTTTGGAGTTATGCGAAAGAACTAATTTAGTTTTAAATTGGGAGAAATGTTAATTCATGGTTGCTGGAGGAATTGTGTTAGGGCATAAAATTTTGGAAAATGGTATGGAAGCAGATCCTGCAAAAATTCAAGTTATATCTAAACTAACACCTCTTACTAATATAAGAGAGGTTAGGAGTTTTCTTGGACATGTTGGATTTTACGGGTGTTTTATTAAATATTTTTCAAAATTTACTAAACCTCTATGTCAACTTTTAGAAAAGGACAAGAAATTTGAATTTACTGAAAACTATTTAAATGCCTTTGAGATATTAAAAGAAAAATTAATCACAGCCCCTTTATTATAGTTTCACCTAACTGGGAGAAACCATTTGAACTGATGTGCGATGCTAGTGATTATGTTATTGTAGTTTTACCTAACTGGGAGAAACCATTTGAACTGATGTGTGATGCTAGTGATTATGCTATTGGAGCAGTCCTTGCTAACTGGGAGAAACCATTTGAACTGATGTATGATGCTAGTGATTATGCTATTGGAGCTGTTTATGGACAAATGTATGAAAAGATTTTTAATGTTATATACTACGCTAGTAAAATTCTTAATGATGCTCAAATTAATTATATTGTTAATGAAAAAGAGTTACTGACTATTGTGTATGCTTTAGACAAATTTAGATCTTATTTAATTGGGACTAATTGATTGTGTATGCTTTAGAAAAATTTAGATCTTATTTAATTAGGACTAAATGTGTTGTGCACACTGGTCTGCTATTAAATATCTAATGCAAAAGAAGGATGTCAAACCAAGGTTAATTAGATGGATACTGTTGTGGTTATTGATAGAAAGGGAACTGATAATCAAATTGCTGATCATTTGTCGAGATTAGAAAATTATGAATTATCTGACACCGACAATGAAATTACAGACAGTTTTCCTGATGGAAAAATTTTATAATATCAATGAGTGGAATATACCATGGTATGTTGATATTGTTAATTATATTATAAGTGATATTTTACCACCCAGGCTGAGATTGCAACAACAAAGAAAATTCATTCTTGATGCGAAAGCATATTTTTGGGATGAGCTTTATTTATATAACCAATGTAAGGATCTTATTATGAGAAGATGTGTACCTTATGAATAAATTGATCTAATCATTCAGAAATGTCGTGATTCTGAATTTCGAGGACATTTTGGGATTGATAAAACTGCTTATAAAATTTTACAACTTGGATTTTATTGGACTACTATCTTTAAAGATGTTATAGATACATAAAAACTTGTGATCGATGTCAACGAGTAGGCAATATATCTAGAAGAAATGGAATGAGATACATAAAAACTTGTGATCGATGTCAATGAGTAGGCAATATATCTAGAAGAAATGAAATACATCTGAATTTCATGTTAGAAGTTGAAATCTTTGATGTTTGGGGATTAGATTTAATGGGACCATTTATTCCTTCATTTGGGAACTTATATATATTAATTGCAGTAGACTAAGTTTCAAAGTAGATTGAAGCACAAGCTTTACCTCGTTGTGACGCTAAAGTGTTTCAAGATTTTTAATGAAAAATATTTTCACTAGATATGGAATGCCAAGAATAATTATCACTGACGGAGGATCCCATTTTAGGAAAAAATATATTCAGAGATTGACAGAAAAGTTTAATATTATTCATAGAATCTCTACAGCGTATCACTCTCAAACCAATAGCTGAAGTTTCTAATAGAGAGATTAAACAAATACTTAAGAAGACTGTAAACCCTAGTAGATTAGATTGGTCCACTATACTGGATATCGCATTGTGGGGCTTACAAGACTGCTTATAAAACTCCTATTGGAATGACTCCTTATAGACTGATTTTTGGAAAGACTTGCCAGGACTGCTTATAAAACTCCTATTGGAATGACTCCTTACAAGCTGATTTTTGGAAAGACTTTTCACTTACTAGTAGAATTGGAGCATAAAGCATATTGGGCGATTAAAGAATTCAATTATAATTATATTGGGCGATTAAAGAATTCAATTATAATTTGAAAGATGCTTGTAAGAATTGGAGCATAAAGCATATTGGGCGATTAAAGAATTCAATTATAATTTGAAAGATGCAATTGGAGCATAAAGCATATTGGGTGATTAAAGAATTCAATTATAATTTGAAAGATGCTGGTGAGAGTTGGAGCATAAAGCATATTGGGTGATTAAAGAATTTAATTATAATTTGAAAGATGCTGGTGAGAAAAAACTCCGATTGGAATGACTCCTTACAGACTGATTTTTAGAAAGACTTGTCACTTACCAGTAAAATAGCATAAAGCATATTGGGCGATTAAAGAATTCAATTATAATTTGAAAGATGTTGGTAAGAAGATATTTTTACAATTGAATGAATTGGAAGAATTAAGAAATGAATCTTATGATAATGGCAGAATTTATAAGGAGAAACTAAAGTTATGGCATGATCAGAAGATTAACCAGAAGAACTTTAAACTAGGACAAGAAATTTTGCTTTATAATACAAGGCTGAAATTATTCCCTGGGAAATTGAAGTCTTGTTGGTTATGACCCTTTACTGTGACTCAAGTTTATACTTACAGAGCTATTGAAATTGAAGATCAAAAGACTAGAAATAGATTTAAAGTAAATGGACACAGATTAAAATCATTTTTTGAGGGTAAAAAACCAAATTTTAAAGAAGTTTTAATGATCAGTCAACCTGAATAACACCTGAATAGGTCGGGGTGATGACGTTAAACCAAGCGCTTTATGGGAGACAACCCATAATTATCTTTATTTTTATTGTGATTATAGTAGTTTTTATTTGAAATTATTATTAGTTTGTGGTAGTATTGAAATCTGACACTCTTATTTACCCTTGAATCATCATAAAAATTGGATCCATAGAGAAAAATTGGAACACATTTTGATCAGAGCGAAACTATGCAATTTTTGCCTTGGGCGCCGACGGCGCCATTGACGCCTTGACGACAGGTTTTTTCTGAGAGTCATGGCAATTAAATTCTAAAGGTCCGTCTACGGCTCCCTTGATGTCGCCGACGGCGAGACCAACGGGATGGCGGTTTCTGGAGTTTGAATGGGCGGTTTTTGGTAGTTTTTGGCGATTTTAGGCGAGAGTCACCCCTTTTAAACTTCCAAATTCGATTCCTAAGTTCATATTTTCCCCAAGAATGAAGTGAAACTCCACCAAATTCATCCATATGGCGTCCAATTCCCCTGAAAACCATAGAATGCGAGTGTTCAACCAGAGAAAGTTCATTAGTGTGGAGGCTCATCAAATCTTCAATAAGGTACTAGCAAAGAAAAGATTAATCAAGGAACGAGGATTTGTAAATTGAGGATTGAATAATCCATCGACGGCAATTGAATAAATGATCTTGCGGCGAAGATGGGAAGTGTTGTGCTACACTACAGCCGTCGTAGTTGTTCCTGTGGTGAATGAATTTTATGATAATTTACATAGAATCAACCAGGGAGTCTTCTATGTGCGAGGTAGATGGATAACTTTTACTCCTACATGAATCAATGAATTATATAAGATTGAGAACGTTCCTGTCTGCCATTATTCCAACTTCATCCCGACTAGAAACCAGATGAATGAAATTTACCAATATTTAACGGACGAAACTGAAGACTGGGAAATGAGATAAAACGGGTATGTTATTTTTTTTGCGACACTTCTGAATCCCGTTTCTAAACACTGGCACTTCTTCATTTCTGCAAAATTGTTACCGACGATGAGGATCGGTAAAGTTTCTAAGGAAAGTGCTATTCTGAATTACTGCATCCAAATGGGACTGCCGATCAATATTAGATCTATAATTTTGAAGTTTGTTTAGGCCTGATCGTTCATGGATCAACTTATGGGCTTGAACACCCTTCCACAATTTTCTTACTTTGCAGTCAGTTTCAAGTATCCTATGAAAATTGGGAAAGGTACTTCTACGTTGGAAGCCTTTGGACCCAACTGAAAGATTCTCAGTCTATGAAGATGAAAATGATATGACTATTATGGTGGATCAATCATCTCAGAATTCACTGCCTATTCAACCTTTAGTTCCGGACAAGACACTGGTGATCCTGCGCAGAATCAAGAAATTGGAGAAGGATGTACAAAATGTTATGAATGCAATTAATAATATCTCTCATTTCTTCGATCATCTAGACTGGAGGATGAAAGAACATTTTTCTCACTCTGGACATATGGAAGACAGTTTGATACGGCTGATGAGAAGGATGAAATTGATAGAAGAGGATGTAGTTAAGGCTTGAAATTGATCAAAATCGCAAAAATCCAGAAATTGAACCAATTCAATAGAGCTCGCCGACGGCGGACTTTTCCCGAGACTTAAGATATTAATTCTATAGAGCTCGCTAACGGCACCAAAGATCCCGCCGACGGCGAGATCCCGAAAAAGACACCTTTAACTGCAATTTTGACCAGTTAACCACCACTATTCATCATCCCCTTCCTCTTAAAAATGCAATTTTTGACCTAGGGCTTTAGAGATCTTGGATTTGGGGCGATTTCAAGGCATTTAGACACCGAATTTCATCATCTCTAAGTAAGAGCTTCACTCCAAGTTAAAAATATTTGATTTTCACCATGAATTTCTTCCACATTGAGAAGATCCAAAAAATTTGAGAGTGTGAAGAAAACATTAGGAAGAAATTCATAGAACTTAGTTTTGAACTCTTAGAATCACTCTTGGTAACCATTATTTGCATATTTGAAGTATATTTTTGAATTTTTCTATAATTTTGATTAGATTAAAATAGCTCCACGATAAAAGAGATGACTTGAGTTAGACGAGTCTCGCTTCGTCAATGTGAAGGCCCAATTGAGGTTTACTTCAGTATTTGAAGGAAAGAAATGTATACAAGATCGAGTTTTTGAGAGTTCGTGAGGAGAAATTGAACGAGTTATTACCGAGCGGAGGTAAGAAAACTTCTGTTACACCACCAATAAGGCTGCTTCAAATATTGTAAAAGATTTTTAGGCCAACATGTTCTATTCTGATGACGGAATCGTTCAAGTGCGGGGATTTTCTGTTGAATTTAGTGCCGCTCGCATTAACTCCTTTTATGAAGTCCCAAACTCTTGTAGCTACCATTATGAAACTTTCAGTACAATAGAGGGCCCGTTGAATGATGTTATCAACTTTCTCAACGATGGGAAAGGAACATGGAAGATAAAGAAACGAGAACGGGTAAATTTTTCTGTTTTCATGTTGAATGCCACATCTAAAGCATGACACTATTTTATTTCTTCTACTCTGTTACCGATCTATCACCATAGTGAGGTAATAAGAGATAGAGTTATTCTGAATTTCTGTATTCAGAATAATAAAAATATAAATGTGGGGAGAATCATTTTTAAGAATATATTGACTATGGCAAGTATTCAGAATAATAGAAATATAAATGTGGGGAGAATCATTTTTAAGAATATATTGACCACGATAAGAAGTAAAACAAGTGGAGGTCTAGGACATCCTAGCCTCATTTATGCACTTTACCAACTTTCTGGAGTGGAAGTTGGAGATGATGAGGAATGGGTTTACCCTATGAAACCCATTAGTAAAGCTAATTTGAAGACAAATGTATCCCATAAAAAATGGAGAACTGAGAGTAGAAGTCAAGAACCTTCTACTAGTAGAGATAACCCCTCTACTAGTTATGACCTTCCACATTCTAGTTCCCCTACCCTGACTGACTTAATGAATGAGTTGACCTTGCAGCGAAAGAGTATAGAGCTAATAAATGAAATAATTGGAGGTTTAGAATGTAGACATGATTATGATAGTGAGTACCTTCAGAGGCATTCAGATTTTCAGATAGCGTACTACGAAGCTCAGGCCCGACACTACAGAGGTGAGCCTGATGTTACTTTTCCTGAATGCCCCCTATATACTCAGTATCAGCCCAATCTACCTGCTGATCAAGGAGACAAAGACATAGTTTGGGATTTTTATAACTGAATGTAGTTGACGTACATGTACTTTTACTTTTATGTTTGAAATTTTTGTAATAGAAACAAATATTTGTTTGAACTTTCATTTTTTTTTATTATGTTGTAATTGGAAAGTTTTTAATTATTGTTATAATTGTTTTGTGTGGTAGTTGAAATTTGTTAAAATGTAATGTGATGTGATTTTCATTTTTGCATTTTAAATGTAATTGTTTTGTTTAATATTTTTGTTAAATTGTAATGTGATGTGATTTTTATTTTGCATTTTAATTGTAATTATTTTTGTTTAGTATTGTGGATGTGTTAGTGAAAATATTGTGTTTGTTTAATGTTTAGTTTTGTACTTATTTCAAAATTTCATTACCCAACAAATTCTCTAATGATTTAAATGCATAGAAAACTTCTAATGTTACAGACCAGGTGAAGTTGAAATTTTGAGAAGGACTGCAAAAATTTCAGAATGATGAAAATGCCTAAAATACTGAGGTATGATTTATATTTAGAATTTTTCTTTCCACCTGTATCATTTCATATTTAAAAATTTAAGTTTGGGGGAGGGAAGAAAAAGATTAACTTCTCAATTTAAATATTTTAAAAAATTATTAATATGATTTTATGTAGTGAATTTAATTCAGGTAACTATATTTTGTAGCTATTTAAATATTGTGGTAGATTTAACAGAATATTTTTATAATGAAAATTAATTTTGGTAGATAAAGGTATTTAGTATAAGATAATATGACTATTGTTAACTTTTTAAAGTAAAGGAAACAATATTTTGAAGTATTAAGAATCTGGAAATTCATTTGAGAAGAAAAAATTGGGGCTCAATGATGTAAAAGCTATGAAATACTTATAAGGTAAAGAAATGCTTTGAGTTTCAAAGTTAGGGAAAGAAAGGTGATGTTCAAAATCATTAATGGCTTTCCAATTATAGTAATCCTCACTTGAAAAAGGAAAAAGAAAGGATTGACAACAATCTCTGAAAAGAAAATAAAAATATATAGGATTGAAAGCAATCCAAATGAAAAAGGGAAAAGAAAAAAAGGAAAAAATATGAAAGTGAGGAGAAGATTGAGGAGATGCCTAATAAAAAATTGGCTTCACTGGGCCTACCTAAAGAGAAAACCTAAATACATTCCTGAACTTATATTTAAGGATTAGATCTTTTACTAGTAGTGTTCTCATGAAATTCTTATCATTTGAATATTCTAAGTAACTTAATATTACAACATATAGTCATTCTTGAAATGAATAGAAGACTAGAACTCCTAAACTTGATGACTAGATAATCTTGTACCTATAGAGTTAATTTAATTACTTGAATTTTTTCTGAAAATCGCACTATAGTATTTACTTAGATCAAACTTATAGTATTTATGATTTAAAACTTTACTACAATATTCATAACTTTTATGTAGTACTAAAATTACTTGAGGACAAGTAATAGTTAAGTTTGGGGGATTCTGACAACTTTTATGTAGTACTAAAATTACTTGAGACAAGTAATAGTTAAGTTTGGGGGATTTTAACCAAAGTTTTATATAGTACTAAAATTACTTGAGGACAAGTAATAGTTAAGTTTTGGGGATTTTGACCAAATATGTAGTACTAAAATTACTTGAGGACAAGTAATAGTTATGTTTGGGGGATTTTGACCAAAGAATTTAAATCAAACTTATAGTATTTTTGAATTAAAACTTTACTACAATAGATCATAATTTTTATGAATCAAACTTATAGTATTTCTGAATTAAAACTTTACTACAATAGATCATAACTTTTATATATCTTAAATCAAACTTATAGTATTTTTGAATTAAAACTTTATTACAATAGATCATAACTTTTATGTAGAACTAAAATTACTTGAGGACAAGTAATAGTTAAGTTTGGGGGATTTTGACCAAAGGAAAATATATTGTAAAATTACTTGAGGACAAGTAATAGTTAAGTTTGGGGGATTTTGACCAAAGGAAAATATGTCAAGATTTTCATATATATTTTACACTATTTTTTATGATATTGTACTTTAAAGAAAAGTATTTTTGATGTTTTGTTGCAGGAATGATGAATTAGGGTGATTGGATCAAAAAGATACAAAAAAGAGCGAATTTGGAGCGAAAAGGACCAAAATGTGAAGATTTGAACTAGGGCGCCGACGACGAGCCCAACGGCGCCGACGGTGAGAATTTTTCGAAACTCCAGATTTAATAATCTAGAAGGCTAGCCGACGGCGCCCTCGAGGGCGACGATTGCGAGATTGGCGGTTATGTCCAACAATGCATTGGATGAGGACGAATTTTGGAGGGATACTTAGGCAACTCTTGGGAAAACTCATCCACAACTTTAGAAAGAAGCTTTTGGTCAAAAATAGGGGGTGTTAAGTGTTGGGAGAGTGTAGAGAGTCTAATTGTGAGGAATTCTTCGAGGGATTGTAAGAGTGGAGGGAAAGTGAGAGACTTCTTCCTCCTTGCCGCTTCGAAGAAGAATTCTGTANAACTTACTAAATATAGACATCATACATCTCTGGAATGTTGTAGGTGCATTACATAATCCGAAAGACATTCTTGGAAAAGCAAAAGTTCCAAAAGAACTAGTAAATGTTGTCTTTTCTTGATCCTCAGGAGCAATATACAAAAGTTCCAAAAGGACTAGTAAATATTGTCTTTTCTTGATCCTCAGGAGCAATAGGAATTGGATGGTAACCGATATATCCATCTAAAAAACAAAAATATTTGTGCCCAACAAGTCTATCTACTATTTGGTCTAAAAACCATCTAAAAAGCAAAAATTATTGTGCCCAGCAAGTCTATCTACTATTTGGTCTAAAAATGGTAAAGGGAAGTGATCTTTCCTAGTGGCAAAGTTTAATTTTCTATAATCAATGCAAATACGCCACCCAGTAACTTGTCTGATAGGTATTAACTCATTATTCTCTTTTATTTCAATAGTCACTTCTCCTTTCTTGGGAACACAATGAATTGGACTTACCCATCCACTGTCTGAAATAGGATATATAATTCCAGTGTCTAACCATTTCAAAATTTCCTTCTTAACTACTTCTTTCATCATTGGATTTAATCTCTTTTGTGGATCAACTCTTGGTTTTTTTTATTTTCATCTAGTATAATTCTGTGCATACAAATTGAAGGACTGATTCCTTTAATATCAGCTAAGATCCAACCAAAAGCTTTCTTATATCTTTTTAATGTATCTAACAGTCTTTTCTCTTACAATTCATTTAATTCTGAAGATATAATAATAGGTAGTGTAGATGAGTCTCCCAGAAACACATACTTCAAGTGGTTAGCAAATATTTTTAACTCAAGTTCAGATGGTTTTATAATTGACGAAACTAGATTCTTATCAGCATTTTCTATAATATCCAACATCTCAAACCTTTCCTGAACATAATCTAATTCTTCATTTTCTATTTCGTCCAAAATAACTTCATAACTATCTTTAAATTGTCCTTTCTCTTCAAAATGTTCTTTAAAATGCTCATTCAATGGATGTTCACTAATTTTCATGCGAAAACATTCATTATCTCTTTCAACAGCAGAGTATTACATAGATTTCGCAAGGTTAAAAGTCACTTCTTGATCGTTAACTCTCATAGTTAATTCTCCTTTTTGAACATCTATCATAGCTTTTCCAGTAGCTAAAAATGGTCTCCCTAAAATGAAAGGTATTTCTTTATCTTCCTCCTTATCTAAAACAATGAAATCCATAAGAAAGATAAATTTATCAACTTTTCTTAACACATCTTCTATAACTCCCTTAGGATAAATAACTGAACGATCCGCTAACTGAAGAGTTACAGAGGTAGGTGAGACTTCTCCCAATCCTAATCTTTTGAAAATTTAGAGGCATAAGATTAATGCTTGCTCCCAAATCACATAAAGCTCTTCCATAAAATTTTTCACTGATAGCTCACGATATTGTGAAACTACCAGGATCTTTTAATTTTTTCAGGAAGCTTTTTCTGAATAATTGCACTACACTCTTCGCTAAGTGCAATAGTTTTATTATCAGTGAACTTCCTTTTCTTGTTCAGAATATCTTTCATAAATTTCATATAATTGAGCATTTTCTCTAAAGCTTCTACGAAGGGAATATTTACCGTTAATTTCTTAAGAATTTCTAAAAACTTGGAAAAATTGTTCAGAATATTCTGTTTGTGTTGCTTCAATCTTTGAAGAAACGGTGGTGGAGGTTTATCCACAATAATTTTCATTGGTGTAAGTGGATATTCTAATTCTGGGTATTCATGTTCCGTTACTTTTTTTGTATCCACTTTTTCTTTTTTAGTTTCTGTTTCTTTCTGTACTCTTGTTTCCAATTCTTTTCCACTTTATAATTATATTGCTTTTATTTGTTCTTTTCCTTGATCTTTAGGATTTGGTTCCACAGTACTAGGAAAAGTTCCTAATGTTTGGTTACTAAGTGCAGTAGCGATGGCCCTAATTGATTTTCAATATTCTTAATAGCAGTTTCTTGATTTTGTAATTGATTTCCTTGATTCTGCAATTGTTGACCTATGTTTAATATCATCTCTTCCATAGACAACTTTTTTTCCTTAATTTGAGTGTTACTGTTAAATCCTAGAGGATAAGAAGGTCTATAATTAATATTTTCTTGGTTGGATGAATTTCTTAATAGGTTCACTGGGTTGTTCACCCATTGTTGATTTGTAGAAGAATTGTTTTTCCAATTAAAATTTGGATGATTCTTCCAACCTGGGTTATAATAATTCGAATAAGAATTCTTGGGTCTATTGATAACATTTAAAGTCTCATACGAAGGTTGAACATCCACAAATTGCCCAGATAAATTCTCTTCCATCATAGTGTTGGAGAATAATTCATCCCATAATGATCTAATTTCTTTGATATTGCAGCAATCTACGAAGCACATAATGATCTAATTTCTTTGATATTGCAGCAATCTGCGAAGCTAACATAGATATTGTATCAGAATCATGGATACTAGCTACTCTTTTAGGATTTACCCTTTCAAAGGGCCATTAAAAATTGTTGGTAGCCATCTCTTCTACTAACGAATAAGCCTCTTCAAAAGGTTTTGACATTAAAGAACCACCAGCCGCAACATTTATAATTGATCTAAGTTATCCCACTAATCCATTATAAAAGGTTTGAATTATTAACCAGTCTGGTAACGAATGATGAGGGTATCAAAAGGTTTTGACATTAAAGAACCACGAGCCGCAGCATCTATAATCGATCTAAGAGATCTTAATCCATTATAAAAAGTTTGAATTATCAACCAATCTGGTAACGAATGATGAAGGCACTTCCTAAGATTATAAAAAGTTTGAATTATCAACCAATCTGGTAACGAATGATGAGGGCACTTCCTAAGAATATAAAAAGTTTAAATTATCAACCAATCTGGTAACGAATGATGAGGACACTACTAAGAAGATCTTTAAATCTCTCCCAAGCTTCGTATATTGACTCTCCATCAATCTGACAGAATGATGTTATGTCCATTATAAAAAGTTTGAATTATCAACCAATCTGGTAACGAATGATGAGGGCATTTCTTAATAGTCTTTAAATCTCTCTCAAGCTTCATATATCGACTCTCCATCAATCTGACAAAACGATGTTATGTCATTTCTAGGTTTAGCATTTTTGGATGGAGGGAAATATTTGGATAGAAATTTCTGTGAAAGTTCTCCCCAAGTTCTAATAGATCCAGGTGCTAACAAATTTAACCACATCTTAGCCTTATCCCTAAGTGAAAAAGGAAAAAGCCTAAGTCTAACAACATCGTTTGAAACTGTCATAATTAAAGGTAGCACACGGTTCTTAAAGACTAGCGAGGTGTAAATTAGGATCTTCATTTGGTGTACATCCGAATTGATTATTTTGTACCATTTGGATAATGAAAGGTTTAAGCTCAAATGAATTAGCAACAACATCAAAATTTCGGATAGATAAGTGAATTTCATCTGCTGTAGGATTTGCATAATCTTGTAAGGGTCTAGGTTGGTGTTCATTTTCTATTCCTTGATTGTTCATGTTGTTTTCCATTGTATCAGAATTTCTAGGTTCTCTTCTTAGTCTTCTAATTTTTTTAACAGTGCATTTCTAAATTATAGGGTATAAGATTTTCAAGTCCAAATTTACACATACAACTTGAAATCAGTACACAGAAAAACAGTTAACTAAATATGAAAATAAGTTGCAATTACAGTAAAAATTTTCTAATAGTCCTAATTTGTCTGTTACTCTAATTATGATTCTTGTTTACACCCTGGCAATGACGCCAGAAACTTGACAGCAACTTTATATATGCTTAAAAATACAAGTATTTAATACTGCTGCTAAAAGATTTAATTCCTCAGCAACGACACCAAAAACTTGATAACGGTTATAGATTTGATAAAGATGTATATATAAAATATTCAATAATGGTAAAGTCACACTTATCAACGCAAATATATGTATCGTTCAAGTAATATAGGGCTCTAATGGAGTCCTAGATATTGATCCCACAGGGAGTAATATTAGAACTACGAACAAGGATTTTAGAAATGTAATACTTAATCACAATAATATAATTCAAATTGCTTATCTGTCACTAATAAGCAATTGAAATAAATATGTAATTATAATAACTCTTAAATAACTAATTATACTAATAAAGTTTTTAATGTGATATTCAATATACAAGAAAGCATCATTCTCCTTGTCAAGAAATTATAGTGACTGGATAAAGTGAATCAGTTCAAATTGTATTGTGCCAAATAGGAGCATACCTATTCATTACCCTTTTTTCAAGGTGTAAAGGAATGAGATGCATTAAATATTGTATGTGCCAAATAGGAGCAATCATATTCTTCACTCTTTGGTCCAGTTATAAAGAACATTGACTAATCCTACGCTTGTTTACTGAATCTGCGGCTAGGCTGGGAGGATACTGTAAAGAACATTAACTAATCCTATGCTAAATTGGAGCATACTTATTCTTTACCCTTTGGTCCAGGCATAAAGAACATTGACTAATCCTACGCTTTTTTACTGAATCTGTGGCTAGGCTGGGAGGATACCGGCTATCACTTCGGAGCTCCCACGTTCCCCTCACCTGAGGGCTAACATCTACACTCTGATTCTGCGGCTAGGCTGGGAGGATACCGGCTCTCACTTCGGAGCTCCCACATTCCCCTTGCCTGAGGGCTAACATCTACACTTCAACACCCAAAACGAATTGAGGATTTTAGTCGTCACTCTAAAATCTCCAATTCTACGCCCGATAATTTTATTTTCCTATTTATTTGCACCCAATTTCCAAGGGCTTTGACCTCCCTGAATCTTGGATGTAATATTCACTTTTGTTGTAAAATTCAACATATTTTAACAAATCAATTGGCCATATTGAAATTAAATCAAGATCGAAGAGAAAAGATCATCACAATTTCTTTAACATTTTCATGGCTCAACTAATTCAAATCACCATTTCACAAATCTCAAGATAAGGAGAAAGACAGAGAAAACTATTCAGAACTCATGTGGAAGACACGACAAAACTCGAAATTCATATATAAAAGCAAAGTCATACAACTACAACAAGTAAATAACACTTATCTCTAATTTCTCCCCAAGAAACTCCTCGAAGTTCCTCTGAATCTCTTCCTTTCTTTACAACACACAAAATTCTTCTTCGAAGCGGCAAGAAGGAAGAAATCTCTCACTTTTTCTCCACTCTTACAATCTCTCTAAGAATTCCTCACAATTAGACTCTCTACACTCTCCCAACACTTAACACCCCTATTTTCGGCCAAAAGCTTCTTTTTAAAGTTGTGGATGAGTTTTCCCAAGAGTTGCCTAAGCATCCCTCCAAAATTTATCCTCATCCAACGTATTGTTGTACATAACCGCCGATCTCACTGTCGGCGGCCTCGAGGGAGCCGTCGGCGGGCCTTCTACATTATTAAATTTGGAGTCTCGGGAAATTCTTGCCGTCGGCGGCGTTGGGCTCACCGTCGGTGGCGTTGGGCTTGCCGTCGACGCCCTAATTCAAATCTTCCCATTTTGGTCCTTTTCGCTCCAAATTCGCTCCTTTTTGCATCTTTTTGCTCCAATGACCCTAATTCATCATTCCTGCAACAAAACATCAAAAATACATTTCTTTAAAGTGTAATATCATCAAAAATAGTGTAAAATTAGTATGAAAATCTCAATATATTTTCCTTTGGTCAGTGCCCTCTCACACTTGAATCATCCAAACTCAATTATCTTCCAATCTTCATCAATTTGAAAAATTACAATTATGTGTTTTTGGTAGAAAATGATATGAATTGGTTTCTACCATTTTACCCTTGTGTTTCAATCATCTCAGAGGATTAATTATCATAAATTTTACCCTTTTACCATCTAGTTTAACCTAAAATTTAATTAGAGCACAAAACTCCAAAATTACAAATTTACCCCAAGGGTTTCCTACCCCATAACTCTTTTAGTTTAAGTCAAATGACCATGAAACATTGTTTTCCGATCACTCATGGGTTAATTAAAACATCAGAGAAGAATTCATTATTATTATTATTATTTTTTTTATTTCTTTTAATTATTTTGGTTCAAAATTATGAATTTTCAATGTTAATTAATTTTATTAATCAAAACATGTTTGTTGTCCTTAAGAAAATTTATTGTGTTTCTATAACTCAAAGGACCATTCAAAATAATTTTCATGAATTTTTGGATGATATTTTAATTTATATAATTTTTAGTTAATTTTAATAAATAAATAAATAGAAAATATATTTTCCTTTTAAAAATTAATTTTAATATTTTTCTTTAATCTCTTTGACTTTAGAGAAATCAGAGAATTTTTTTTTTATATTTTTGTAATTTTTATTTGATTTTTTATAATTATTTTAGTCAAAGATATGGAAAAATACATTTAACTACTTCAAAGTACATTTTTATTATTTTGAAAATTTTGTAAAAGCATTTCTTAGTTGTCTTCTTCATCAAGGAGTGGTTTGTGAATATTTTAAGATGTATTTGTTTTTCTGCTATTTTTAATTAATTTTATTTATTTAAAATTAGATAAATATGTAAAACGTGAATTTATTTCTTTAACTTCAATTTTAATTTTTTTCTAATTGCCTCTAGTCTCAAGGAGCACACCAAACTAAATTTTATAATTTTCTCATTTTTATTTTATTTTATATAATTATGAAACCAAAATTATTATTTTCTTAGAAAGTACATTTTCATATTAAAATAAATTTTATGACTTTGGAATTTTTATGGAGGCATCTTAGCGTGGTTTCCTTTAATTAGAGTCATATTTTAGTTTTTACATATTAAAAATACTTAAGTATATATTTTTATTTTAAATGGCATTTTTATTTTTCCTAAGATTCTCTAACTACAATGAACTCAACAAACTTAATTTCACATTTTTCTGGTTTTTATTTTTCTTTTTCCTAATTTTTTAATTAAAGTAAGGATAAAATCCCTAGAAAATTAGGTCTTTTAATGCTAAGGGTGTCCTTTAATCTTGAAAAAATTAGGGAACTTGTTTTAAATCCAACTCATCCTAGGCAGATCTGAAGATCCGTGTGGCGTGTTTTGATTGGCTGCGCTTTCCACCTCAGCCATTGACTCAGCCCGCGGTTCACATTCCATTGGACCATTTGTCTTGATCTCTATCATTCATTTGATACACGCATGAATGGATGACATCCGTTCATCATCCCCAAATGTCCACAACCCATGAACCGTCTACATTCTAACCCTAAGATCTCGCTTGATACTCAACTAAATTAAGTTTGGTTTGTTCCCACACTTTCATTTGTGTGAGAAGAACACATCGATATAGCTAGATAAACAAGAAATAAAGATTTTTTTCACAATGGTCTAAACCGAAGAAAAATTAAGGATTTTTATCCATACCATTGTCCAAGAAGCGATGCCTCAATTGGATTGGTTGAGAAGCTTCACATCAGTCCCAAAAACGTCCTCCAAGTGTCAATTTGAGTTGTGGTTGTGTCTAGGTATGATCTAGACCAAAGGTTGGATTAGGATTGATCTTGGACTAGGTTAAAAAGCTCGAGATTGGGGGCTTTTAATTGGGAAAGTGGTTTTAGACTATGGTGAAGCTTTTGGGACAATCAATTTGAAGTACTGTGGAGTTTGGTGGAATGACCAAAAAATCCTTAGATTTTATTGATGAAATTAGGGTTTCTCAGTGGGGAAAAGGGGCCAAAAATGAATGAGATGAGCTTCGTGTGGATGCAATGAAAGTTTGGAATGATTTTGATAGAGTTTCCCCAAGGTTTGTGCACGTGTCTTCTTTGGTCGTGGGGTGGTGGTGTTTTTATAGGCAGGGAAAGGGTGGCCAATGGGTGTAAAGTGTTGCTTAGGTGGAGGGAAGAAGGAGGCAACAATCCAATTGGAGTGAGCACATTGAATAGGTTCAATTTTGAATTTTGGACATGGTGGTGCTCTCAGGTTTAGTGTTTTTTGGCAGCCAAGGTGGTCGACCGACCTGGGAGAGGTCATCATCTGGTTTAGGGTGACAAGGGTAGAGAGATGTGAAGCCAACCGAAGTTGTGGATGCGTAGATCTATTTAATTGAAAATAGAAAAAGGTTTAGGTTAGGTTGGGTTTGACTTGGGTCTTGGCTCATGAGAATGGGTTGGGGTGGTTCCCCATTGTTGACCAAGGTCAGGTGGACCAGCCAAAATGGTGTGGAGAAGTCAACATCCAAAGGATTACGATTAATCATGGGTTAGAGTGAGTCATGGGAGTCATAGAGTGCTTTTTAGGGGATCATTAAAGGGGTTCCTCCTTTTACCACTTTGAGTATGGTGACATGACAATGGCTCACATGGCTTGCATGTGGTTTGGAGGTGGCTTCATGGCTTGCATTTGGCTTGGTCAATTTGCATGAAGAGGGATTTTTTGAATTTTGGCTTAATTTTAAATCGTGTTGTCATGATTCCAAATGTGGAAGGGGCTAAAGTTACAAATATCATGATGCATGATTTGATTTAATTGAATGGATGATGAAATAATTTGTCATGTGGGTTCTTGGATTTGAGTTTTTTAAATTTAAGTATGGTAGGCTTGATATTGGGATTTTAAAATTATTAAATGGTGGATTTGAAATTGGGCTTGGGTAATTTTGAATTTAAAATTAGATTTTGGTAAAACTGTATTTAAATTTTGATGAAATTTGGTTGGGGATAGGTTTGATGGAAATTGGGGGTAAATTGAGAAGTTTGGTGAATTTTTGGTATTTTGGCAAAAATTGGGTATTGTTGTCAATTTTGGCAATTTTGGGGCAATAGGATAATTTGGAGAGGTTTAGAATGATTTTTAGTGAAAATTTATGAATTTGGTTAATTTTGGGCAATTTTTTTGAATTTGGGGTTATTTTGGTAATTTGACCAATTTTGGTGAATTTGGGGAATTTTGGGTTAATTTGAGTAAACTATATGGCTAGGATTTTCATGAAGTTTTGAGTGAAATTGGGGATTTTGACAATTTTTTGGCATTTTGGGAATTTAGGGGTATTTTGGTAATTTTGGGAGATTTTGGGCAAATTTTGATTTTAGGATGGATTAAGGTCAATTGGGTAATGTGACATGCAGGCCATGAAAGCCTCCTTGAAGCTATATGGTCCTTTTGAGAACTCATTTTGGAGCATCCACATATTGGTCCTAGCCCTCTTAAATAAGGGTTGGGGACTTTGGACCACCCACATGAGCCTTCAAAAGAGTTAGGAAGTGTGTTATGGGCTTCCAAAGGGGAGATAAGTAAATTCAGGTAAATGGATGGTTTTGGATGTGTTGAGTTTGTGGTGAGTGCAAGTGTGTGTGTGCAAGACCAAGCCACCCAGAGTTGCTCTAAGGCTTCATGATCCTATAGAAATTCATTCTTGGGTCTTCACATATTGGTCTTAGCCATATCAAGTGACTAATGAGGGCTTGTGACCACTCATGTGGGACTCCACAAGAAGAGTCAAGAAGTGTTATAATTTCTATGTGGGTAGGTTTCATCACTATTTCTTTAGGATAGTTAACCACAAAAGCCTATGACTGGATCCCAGGCTTCTAAAGAAGAGAACTAGACCCCATAAAAATTGAGGTCAACACCCTTTTATAGGTTGGGAAGGTGGTGGTAGAGCCCTCTAGAGAAGTCTGGTAAGGTAGCGAGCCGATGATCATGATTAGTTCGACAGTTAGTGAGCCACAGATCATTGCTGATGAAATGGAGGATTGGTTGGTGGCTTGATCCATGGACAAAAGCCATAAACCGATTGTGTGAGTGAGCCACATATCATTGCTGATGAAATGGAGGATTGGTTGGCGGCTTGATCCATGGACAAAAGCCATAGATCGATTGTGTGACAACTGGACGTGGTCATGCCCAGGGCTAGCATGACCACATCATTGTACTTTTGGGAAAGTTTGCGCTTGGGCCTGCTGTGACCAAGCTTGACCAAGGATGGGTTTTTTCATGTTTTGCCCAATTTGGCTACACCGAGCCATGGGAATATGTTTTTACAAGTCCTATGTGATAAAAAATGAGGTTAACAAATGGACCCTCAATCTATGTGGTGAACAGTTCAAAGTATGCCACACATATTGTTGTTGACGGAAACGATCAAAAAAGTTTGAAGCATGCTTATTTTGATTTGAATATGCTAGAGATTCAGAGCTGAAGTTTTGTGAATTATAGTGTTTGAGATTTGCTTTTGAGATTTGCTTGGGATTTCAAGTTTTCCTGGACACTTTAAAATAGAAAATCAATGTGAAATTATATCAACTTAGAGAGGTGAATAGGTACACTAAACCAGGGAGGACAAAACTAAAGCATGTCATTCATATTGATAACTACTCAGAGAATAAGATTTATTTATACTAGGAAGGAAAGTGTGGGGACTAACATCCAACCTAGAAAATAGAAGGAATGACTAAATCAAAAAGGACAGCATAGGAGCGTATCATTCATTCTGATAACTAGTCAGAGAATAATATTTTCTTATATTAGAAAGGAAAGTGTGGGGACTAACATCCAACATAGATCATAGATGGAATAATTATATTAGAAAGGACAACATTAGAGCATATCATTCATTCTGATAACTAGTCAGAGAATAAGAGTTGTCTATGCTAGGAAGAAAGTGCGAGGACTAACATCCAACTGAGAACATAGATCAAATAAATAAATCAGAAAGAGCAATATTGGAGCATATCATTCATCTTGATAACTAATCAGAGAATAAGATTTGTCTATACTAGGAAAGCGCAGGGACCAACATCCAACCTAGAACATAGATGGAATGACTAGAACAAAAATGACGACCCTAGAGCATATCATTTATTCTTATTACTACTCAAAGAATAAGATTTTTCTATACTAGGAAGGAAAGCGATATGACTAACATACAACCCAGAACATAGAAAAAAATGACTAAATCTGAAAGGACAATGTTGGAGTATATCATTCATTATGATGACTAGTCAGAGAATAAGATTTGGATGATTTTATTTAATTATGATTGGAAGTTTGGTTTATGAAGTGATGTGATATTGTGCTGCACCTGGACACATTAAGAAAGAAGGTACAAGGACTTATTCTCGACCTAAGAGGTGCACAGAAGTGAATTGATTAGGATAAATGATGCGAGGATCTACACTAAAGGTATGTGATCCCTGGATACTGCTGATATGCACAGTACAACAATAATTTAGATTATATTTCACTTATATTTCCTTACTTTACAACAAAACAAAAAACTTAATCCTAAAGCAAAATAAGAATTTAACTTTTAATTTATATATATTGCGATACTATGCAAGTATACATATCGTTATCAAGTAATATAAGACTTTTTGATTAAGACTTGAATATCGAACCCACAGGGAGAATACGCAATATGCACTATTAAACAACAAACTTTCTATTTTTAATAAAAAGGTAATTATCAAAACTTAAAATGATTTTTGCAGTAATGAAAATTTACATATTTGACTGAACAATAACAATTTAAAAATATAACTAGAGTTTTTGTAGAAGAAAAACACTAAATATGAAAATATCTTTCTTCTTGTTATGAATCAGTAATAAGTATATGAATTATGTTGTGGAAATATGCAAATTGTGTTGTGCCAAATATGAGCAATAATACTCTTTACCCTTACTAGAGATGTTATAAATAACAATGACTAATTTAAAGTTTGAATAATTCTGAAGACCGGCTAGGTAGGGAAGATACTAGCTCTCACTCTAGAGTTCCCTTAATTCCCTCCATCTAGGGGCTAACATCTCGTATCAGAACCTAAAACATTAAACCAAGTTGGAGACTTTAACCTGTCACTTTAAAGTCCTCTAACTCTACACTCTTCAATGAATATTTCCCTATTTATTTGCACTCAATCATATGAACTACATTCTCAATCATACAACCTCATGTGATTCTTTCCAATTGTTGACTGAAATAATACCAGCCCGGTTCTTACATGTTCTCACAACAAATTTTAACATATGGATTGACCAAATCAAGAATTAAATGAAGTGCATGGATTTAAATCATCACAACTTCTTCCATCATTAAAGATCAATACTTTCCACAACTTCCGTCCACAACTTAATTACTTATCATTTTAAGAAGAAAGATAAAGAAAACTATTCAGAATCCATGGAGAAAACAAAATCACACTTTAATTTAAAAGAAGAAATCATTGTCAAACCAACAANCTCCAAACTAACTCCCTAAATGAGAACTTTCAAAACTTTCCAATACTTTCAGGACTCTTTTCTAAGTCATCTCTTCTTTCTTTTATAATTTTACAAAAGGTGCCTTGGTTTCTGTTCAAAATATGTCTAGATTCGAATGTATTTCCCTAAGAGATGCATCCTTTCGTGATAATTTTCGTCCATGGTGGTTATAACCACCTATTAAGTCAATGGGTGCCTCAAAAACCTCTTTAAAATTCACAAAAATCAAATTTACTCCTCCAATAACTTCCACTAGCGGTTAAGCGCGGGGCCTCTGGCTCTTAGGTGCGGCCTTCTCTGTTTAACTGACGCTTAAGTGCCGGATCTGACGCTTAGGCGCCAAAACTCTTTTGCACATTTTTCACCTTTTTGCTCCAAATTTGATTCTTTTTCACTCTTTTAAGCATTTTTTCACTCTTTTTACCTGTATCTGCAAGAAAAAAACAAAAATACCTTCTATTAAAGTGCAATATCTGAAAAATTAATATAAAAATGTGTCTAAAAACACTATATATTTTTTGTGTATCAAAATCCCCCAAACTTAAAATGTTACTTGTCCTCAAGTGATACTTTAATATATATATGAGTTTCTTCAGGAGTTACTAAAATTTTAATTTAGAAATATAGCAGTCTAATTTATAAAAAATATTCAGTAAATGAGACTAGTTTAAAATTTAGAAATTCTTAATGTTAAGAAAGATGAAAATATGAGTTTCTATCAAATTCAGAAATATATTGGTAGATTTTCCAAATTTAGAATTTCGTTCTTTTATTATCTCCACTTAATAATTGCAATTAAAAATAATTTTACTTACTATATTATATCTATAAGCTTAAGAGTTTCTCAAATCTTATATTTAAAAAAAAATCAAATGTAGAACCAATTTTTGATTAGACACTAATCCTCAAGCTTCTCCTACCTAATTTTTTTTCTCTTTTTCTTTTTCTTTTTCTTTTTCTTGTCTTTATCTTTTTTCTTTTCTTTTTCTTTTCTTTCATTTTTCTTTTCTTTTTCTTTTTAAAGCAAGGATTACTATATATGGATAGGCCTTTAATGATTTTAAATTCCACTTCTCCTTTCCTAAAGGAAAGTCTTGATATAAGTCTTTTACTTATAAATATAATAATAGTTTTGAAAATTATTTTAATAAA
>JXCR01123078.1:510489-534694 GCA_002079205.1 Phalaenopsis hybrid cultivar | reverse complement strand
GTAGACCTAGGAAGACTTGGGCTTATTGTATTAAAAATGATCTTAATTTATTAGAACTAAATGAAAATATGACACTAAATAGGACGCAATGGAGAAAAAGGATTCATGTGGCCGACCCCAGGTAGTGGGATTAAGGCTTTGTTGTTGTTGTTGTTGTATAATTTTTCTTACTAAATATAGTTACTTTTATTAATCATTTTCTCATCTAAAAACTTTTTAACTTAAAGTTTTTCTTCATCACTAAAACTTTTAACTAAATTTTCTTTCTTATTTCTAAAATCAAATTTTACTTCCCTAATATAACTTCATTTACATAATCAATTTTTTTCTTTTCAAATCAAATTCACTTGTAGTACATTTGAGAATNAGTCCTATAGCTAGACCTAGGCTACTAAAGAAATTTCTAGACCTCAACCAAAAGTGAGGTCAACAAATATCATCAAGGGGGAGGAGATTATGGAACCATCTCCAAATAAAGAAAGAAATTGAAGAGGAGATGAATTGATGCAAAATATATTTACTCCAAAACCACTGAGGGTAATTGTACATCTTAGAATAGATCATTTTAGTAATATAAACAGTAGAGTGGAATTCGCACACAGGAACATCCCTATTTTCCATCATGAGAGGAAAATTAGCAATCGAAGGAGCTCCCTCACCTAAAAGAGACCATAGTTTAGGTATGTTCCAACTGCCATCAATCCAGCAGTCCCTAACCAGAAGATCATCATTAGAAGTGGAATGAGATAAGTTTGACAGTGGGGAAGAACTCTAATGATCATTCCAGACGGAAATATTCTCTTCTCCAACATCCCAAGAAATGAAATGAGAAGCTATCTCGCGAGCAAGTGTGATGGCTTTCTAAATCTTAAAATCTCCACTTTTCCAGGACACACTGGAAGGATGAGAAGAAGTGTAATATTTGTGATGAAGAAAAAGAGACCATAGGGAATCCTATGCTCTAAATGTATACCAAAGTTTGCACATATTTATGCCAATCATCTCCTTTAGATTTTTAAATCCAAGCCCCCCAGAAGTGCAAGGTTTACAACCCTTATGCCACTTGGCCCAAATCTTGGAAGATATATTACCACACCAGAGGAATTTGTTAAAAAGAATATCCAGAGTAGTTTGGGTACTTGATCCCTGGATACTGCTAATATGCACAGTACAAAAATAATTCAGATTATATTTTACTTATATTTCCTTCATTTGCAACAAAACCAAAAACTTAATCCTGAAGAAAAATAAGAATTTAGCCTTTAAATTTTTATGTATTTGGATACTACACAAGTATGTGTATCATTATCAAGTAATATATGACTTTTTGATTAAGACTTGAATATTGAACCCATAGGGAGAATACACAATATGCACTATTGAAGAGCAAACTATCTATTTTTTATAAAAAGATATTTATCTAAACTAAAGAAGATTTTTGCAGTAATGAAAATTTAAATATTTTTGTTATTTTCAATATTTTGATAGAACAATAACAATTTAAAAAGATAACTAGAGTTTTTGTAGAAGAAAAGCACTAAATGTGAAAATATCTTTCTTCCTATTATTAATCAGTAATAAGTATAGGAATTTTGTTGTGGAAGTATGCAAATTGTGTTGTGTTAAAAAGGAGCTATAATATTCTTTACCATTACTATTGAAGCTATAAAGAACATTAACTAATTTAAAGTTTGAATAGTTCTGAAGATTGACCAGGCAGGGAAGATACTAGCTCTCACTCTAGAGTTCCCTCAATTCCTCTGACTTGGGGGCTAACATTCTCGTATCAGAACCTAAAATAATAAACCAAGTTAGGTGCTTTAACCTGTCACTTTAAAGTCCTCTAACTCTACACCCTTCAATGATTATTTCCCTTTTTATTGGCACTCAATCATATGAACTACATTCTCATTCATACAACCTCATGTGATTTTTTCCAATTGTTGACTGAGACAATACCAGCCCGGTTCTTACATGTTCTCACAACAAATTTTAACATCTGGATTGGCAAAATCAAGAAGTAAATGAAGTGCGTGTATTTAAATCATTACAAGTTCTTCCATCTCAATACTCTCCATATGAAGTGCATGGATTTAAATCATCACAACTTCTTCCAACATTAAAGATCAATACTCTCCGTTATTCCATCCAAAACTTAATTACTTATCATTTTAAGAAGAAAGATAAAGAAAACTACTAAGAATTCATAGAGAAAAAAAACCACACTTTAGTTTAAAAGAAGAAATCATTGTCAAAGAAACAACAAGTCTCAATTAAAACCAAAAGTAATCTCAAAATAAAAGGATAAAATCTTATCTCAAGTCCTCCACCAAACTCTTGAAGTTCATTTGATTCTCTTCTCTTTACAATCACTCAAAATAAAATAACAAAAAGGATAAAATAAAAGTAAAAGTGGTGCATGAAAATCTCTCCGAACTAACTCCCCAAATGAGAACTTTTAAAACTTTCCAATATTTTCAGGACCACTTTCAAAGTCCCAATCTTCTTTCTTTTATAATTTTCCAGAAGGTCCCTTGGTTTCTCTTCAAAATATGTCTAGATTCGATGTATTTCCCTTAGAGATGCATCCTTTCATGATAATTTTCATCCATGGTGGTTATAACCACCTATTAAGCCAATGGGTGCCTTGAAAATCTCTTCAAAATTTGCAGAAACCAAATTTAGTCGTCCAATAACTGCCACTAGTGCTTAAGCGCGGGGGCTCTAGCGCTTAGGCCCGACCTTCTCTGTTTAACCGGCGCTTAGGGGCTAAAACTCTTTTGCACATTTTTCATCTTTTTACTCCAAATTTGATTGTTTTTCACTCCTTCAAGCATTTTTCACCCTTTTTTTCTGTATTTGCAAGAAAAATACAAAAATACCTTCCATTAAACCGTAATATCTCAAAAATAGGTAAAAAAATGTGTCTTAAAATACTATATATTTTAGGTGTGTTAAAATCTCCCAAACTTAAAATGTTACTTGTCCTCAAGTGACACTTCAATCTTTAAAAACTAAATATGTATGATATGTATATGAGTTTCTTCATGAGTTACTAAAATTTTGATTTAAAAGTATAGCAGTCTAATTTAAGAAAAAATATTCAGTAAATGAGACCAACTTAAAGTTTAAAAATTATTAATGTTAAGAAAGATGAAAATATGAGTTTCTATCTAATTCAGAAATATATTGTAAGTTTTTCAAATTTAGAATTTAGTTCTTTTATTATCTCTAATTAGAAATTTTCATTAAAAATAATTTTACTTACTAGATTATATCTATAAGCTTAAGAGTTTCTCAAGTCTTGTACTTTAAAAAGATCAAATGTAGAACCAATTTTTTATTAGGCACTAATCCTCAAGCTTCTCCTTCCTAATTTTTTTTTCTCTTTTTCTTTTTCTTTCTCTTTTTCTTTTCTTTCACTTTTTCTTTTCTTTTTCTTTTACTTTTCTTTCTCTTTTTTTGTTTTCTTTTCTAGGCTAGGATTACTATATCTGGATAGGCCTTTAATGATTTTGAATTCCACTTCTCCTTTCCTCAAGCAAAGTCTTGATATAAGACTTTTACTTATAAATATAATAATATTTTTGAAAATTATTTTAACAAAAAAAAATTAATTATTGAAAATAAAAGTCTAGATTATCTAAAATATTCAAAAATACACTTTTTCTTACTAAAGATAGTTACTTATATTAATCATTTTCTCATTTAAAAACTTTTTAACTTGAATTTTTTGTTCATTACTAAAAATTTTAAGTAAATTTTCTTAGTCGTTTCTAAAATCATATTTTACTTCCCTAATATAACTTCATATACATAATCTATTTTTTTCTTCAAATCAAATTCACTTGTAGCACATTTGAGAACAAATAAAATTCTAGTTTTGAAAATATTCTTCATCCCCCCACAACTTAAATTTTTGATAGATTAAATGGTTTAGAGTCAGATATATATAAGCAGGAATGGAAATTTAAAATAACAGACTAACAGGAATTTTTAAACCCTAATGATACAAGTATAAAACTAAAAACAGGAGTATAGTTAATTTTAAATAAAATTTTCTATATTTTCATTTCAATTTAACATGTAGAGATTCAATAGACTTCTAAGCAGTGTGTATAAACATAAAAGTAAACTAACGCATTAAGTTTATTTCATGATCTCAACATAAAAACAAACAAAGTAACATGATAAAAGAAAAGCNGAATTTTTAAACCCTAATGATACAAGTATAAAACTAAAAACAGGAGTAAAATTAATTTTTGATCAAATTTTCCATATTTTAATTTCAATTTAACATATAGAGATTCAATAGACATCTAAATAGTGGGTATAAAGATAAAAGTAAACTAACACTAACTTGATTTTACGATCTCAGTAAAGAAACAAACAAATTAACATGATAAAAGAAAAATACAGGGTAGCAGTTTCGGAAATTTAAATTTAAGATCTAAGTTAGCTAGATTTTTAAACTTTAAAAAAACATGGAATCAAGTTCAATCCTAATCTAACTAAAAAGGTATTAAACACACATCAACAGTANCATAAAATCAAGTTCAATCCTAATCTAACTAAAATAGTATTAAACACACATCAACAGTTACTACCCTAGAATTTTAAAACAGACTATCAACTAACACAAACATTACAATACAATTAAAAATAAAAGTATCACACATCACAATATCTAAACAAGTAAACATACATGCATGTCTCATGTCCAAAACAAAAGTCTCACACATCACAATTCTAAACAAGTAAACATACATACATGTCTCAAGTCCAAATCCATGAAAACACATCACATCACAATTCTCACTTAAACATAAAAGTATAAACCACATCACATAGTTCAAACTAACACACAGATGCAAATGTAGTAAACCCAGACCACATAGTTCATATCATATTATAATCATAAAATAAATCTCTCAACTCTACTCTTCATCCTCTTAATCACCGCTATCCCAAACTTTTGCAAGCTCATAATCAGGGTATCTAGGATAAGGAGGAAATTGCACTCCTTAGTTACCCATAATGAGGCTTTCCATATTTGAGTGAAATTTCTCTTCATAATCACTTTTTCTCCTATTATATCTATCAGTATACTCTGCAAAACACTCTAAATTTTGTACCCTATCTGCGGTAAAATTAATATTATCCATCATGCTCTACAGTAATTGATCTTGGGTCTCAGTAGACTCACCTCAAGATGTAGAAGGATGTGAGGTAGATGTTCTAGATGTAGAAGCAGCAGAGGTAGAAGCAGCAAAATTCTCCATTCCATAGCTCCGAGAAAATCTTTCTCTCTAACCAAAAATTGAATGCTCAGAATAAGTCTTCACATTCACCTTAGTGATCGGCTTTAGAGGTAATAAAACTTCCTCCCAGCTATCATATTTAACTCCAACGTGCTCACACAAAGAAAAGATCAAGGAAGCAAATCTCAGACCTGCAGTTGTAACAGCTGTAGCAGAACTCATGATAGTCTGACAGATCAAATCTCCAATGTTGATGAGATATCCTTCTTGAATACAATAGTTCAACGTCACTCTTTCTATGGTCACTTCACTGAGATGATTGGTCAGAAGCAGATGAGCAGAAATGAAATAGTGTCAGGCTTTTGAAGGTGCACATAACTTTGAAGTTGGGAAAGTTAGTCTCCTCTCATTAGTGATCTTCCAAAGTCCTCTCCCAATAGTCAAGTAAGAAATAATCTCGTCTAATTCCACTTCAGTAGGACCATAATTTGCATAAAAACATAACGTATTTGGTGGTAAATGGTAAAATAAGTTGATTACCTTTGGCAAAAAAGGTACCAATTTTCCTCAAATCATAAATTGATTGTCTTCAGCTTCAGGGAGGTTTGCATAGAACTCCCTCACAACAGATATAACTGCCACGCCAGAGAAACAACATAATTGTTCCCACTGTCGGCGAACAATTAAATCTTTTGCGTCTCCACCCAGATTTCTAAAACATCAATCCTAAAATAGTTTGCGTGGTTGCAACAAATCACTATGCTGATCTTGAGCTTTTAAATGAACAAATTTACTCAAATCTAAAGGGGTTGTGCCTTTGCTCCTCTTCATTCTTTGTGTTATTCTACAAATTTGATAAATTACAATAGTAACTTAAAAAATCAAGTCTAAACTACTAAACTAAACATCTAAAAGCTTAAACTACACTTCCTATGCAATTTCCATAGATTTTTCCTCATTTTTTTACCATGAATAGTGAATTTTTTAGTTCTTCCAAATTTACACAAAATACATGGTGAAAATCTAATATTTTTGCATAGAAGTAAAGCTCTCACCGTAAGAAATCCAAATCTAGCAAATTTTTTTTGATTCCACCAAGAAATCTCCACTTAATGGTGTGCCCTAGCTCTCCAAAATCATGTTTTTGAGAGGTTGAAGGTGTTGGGAGGCGTAAAAATGGTGATTTTTAGCTCAAAAATTCACTTTTAACCATTCACAAATTGGTTTTTGTGAATCGGCACTTAAGCACGGGTAAGTGGCCCTTAGGCGCTTGCCTCTTGGGTTTGCTCGGACTTAAGCACAAGATGTGGCGCTTAGGCGCCAGTGCATGATTTTTAAAAAAATTAAATTAAAGTGAAATGCACTATTTTCCTAAGTAAACCACCTTTAAATGTTCTCATAACACTTAAATGACTATTTTAAACTTCCTGTAACTTTCCTTTATCTCTAAATTATCTTTAAAAACTATTTCAATTCGAGGCTAAAACAAAACAAAATTTCACAAAACAAACTTATATTAATTCACAAATGAGTACAAATACATTTAAACACTTAGTTTTCATTCCAAATAGTCTTGGATGAGAAAATTTTCCTAAATGCAGATACTTAACAATTTTTGACAATTAAACACCTAAGTAACACAAATACTAAAAACAAGTCTTAAGCACTAAAACATTTAAAGACAACAAATTTAAACAAACAATAACATAAATTTAAACATATAACTTAATTCCATTCTTCATTAAAAGGAACAAATTCAGGTCTTTCATTAGTCTCTCCTTGGTCAACTGGAATATAAAGTTGATAAAACGGACGGTGGTGACGTGCTCTGACGCAATCTTCTTCAATCCACTTTTCCTTAAGAAACATCTCCTTATCCGCTTCCTCTATATAACTAGTGTGGCTAAATTGTATTTTCAATTACCATCCAATATGCTCAAGTTGTGCATGAATCTCCAATACCTTAGTCTCCAATATAGACATGGTATTTTCAATTTTGTTAATCTTCTCTGATATCCCTTCAATACTAATGACTAAGAAACAGTTATACATCTCTTGTGCACTTTGACTAATGAATTTCTTCCTCATGGTCACCATCTCCCATGAAGATATCATCTTAAAATCTATCTCACTTATACTTTAGGGCTATAAATGATTTGGGGTGAATTTTCATTCACTAAAACCTTCTATTTATAGGTTTAAATCCTTTCAATAACTCCTAGACACGTTTAGAAACTGTCTTGGCACGTTTTGGTAAACTTCTAAGCAATTTTCCCTTCTAGAATATTAATTTTGCACATGTTTTTAAACTACCGCGTATATGCACTAGATTTGGCATGCATCTTAATAAACAAAATATCATTTCTTTACTACCTCAAACCACTCTTCCACAGATTAAGCAATGGATTGCTCAGTACACTGTCTTCAGCAAAGCTTCTCTACCAATCAACTATCTTGGTGTCCAATTAATCAAAGGGAGAACCAAGCAAACACAATTCAATGGGGTTATTGACCAAGTTCAAAAAAAGTTGCAGTGTTGGACTAATTACTTCCTCTCAAATGGAGGTAGAATCACCCTCCTTAAAATCAACCTAACTTCGATTCCATCTTATGCTCTTCAAATGTTTACCATGAAGAAAGGAACTCAGATAAGGCTGGGCAGAATTTTCAACAAATTTTTGTGGGCTGGACAAAAAAAAAATAATTCCATTTGTTAGCTTGGAATAAACTATGTAAACCCCTAAGTGCTGGAGGTTTAGGCTTTAAAGATTTTTAGCATCTCAGTACCATCAACCTATGCAAACTATGGATAAAGTTTAGAGCACAAGACAGTCTTTGGGCTATGTTTATGAAGGGGAAGTATTGTAGGAAAGTTCATCCTACTATGGCTCGCAAGAAGATGGGTGATTCCAGGCTATGGACTAAGCTTCTGGACATTAGAAATAAAGCTGAGGATCTATTTATATTGGAGCTTGGTTAAGGCCAAGTTAATTTTTGGCTTGATAATTTGGTGTGGAATGGGGAGAGACTACACAACTTAAATCCTAACTCAATGACAAAAGTGAATACATTGGGTTAAGAAAACAATCCTAAGTAGAAAGATAGACTCATTACTAGACAGGCTTCCTCACAAAAATTGTCTGCCTTCATCTATCAATAGCTATTTGAATGGCAACCTGTCAAGTGGGGTAAATTGATTTGGGGGAAGTGGTTAACACCTTCCATGTCCTTTTTCTCTTGGAGGCTATGTAAATCCTTACTTCCTACTGATGACATTTTGAAGATGAAAGGGTTTAAGGGACCCTCTTGTTGTCATATGTGCAGTAAAGCTGAAGAAAGACTGGATAATTTGTTCTTCTCTAGTAATTTTTCCCAAAGTGTTTGGTCTGATATGATAAAACAGCTCAATATTGACACTCTTAAAGTCAGCTGGCAATACTTTTTGGGTTGTTGGATGGAATGGTTAGATGCCAAATTAATAATCATTCCTTGTATTGTTGCCTGGTTCCTTTAAATGTGCAGGAACCAATTTAAATATGAAAACAAAAAACCAAAGGAGATGGATGTGGTTCTAAATTGTACTTCTTATTTGCAAAAGATAATAAAATTTCAAAATTTTCTTAATATTTTCCTGAATTGGGTGCCCAGTGTGCAGAAGCTAAAAGTGCCTATTTTAGTTCTCTGGAACCCACCTCCTGAAGGGTGGTTAAAAGCCAATACAGATAAAAGCTTTTGTAAGGAGGTTGCTGGTGTGGGAGGGATCTTTAGGAACTCTCTGAGGAAGTGCATGTTATACTTTTCCTCTCCAACTTGGGCAATTGATGCACTACAAACTGAAATGATTGTTATTTATTGGGCTATCTACTTTGTCAAGCATTGCAACCTCATAAAATTGATAGTTGAGTCAGATTCATTCAGCTGTATTAGATTTTTGAATTAGGAAGAGGCTGCTCCATGGAATGTTGCTAGGTGTACTACTAAGATCCAGAGCATGTTGATCAATGTTGAATTGATTTTCCAACATATCTTAAAGGAAGGTGACACTCCTGCACATAGTTTGGCAGCTTGGGGGAAGGTTAATGAAGAGATTGTTGTAGGGACTAGACCTTCCACTCNAGGAAAGTCCTATGGCTAGACCTAGGCTACTAAAGAAATTTCTAGACCTCAACCAAAAGTGAGGTCAATAATGTTTTATTTATAAATTATATAGGTAAAGGCTCGTAGGAGCAATTTGGTATAATTAAGAAACTTAGAACTTTGATTTTAAAGATGGGCATACAATGTTTTAAATAGGTTTTAAATTTGTTATAGATTATTTTCTAAATATCATTAAACAAAATTTTGATTAAGCCTAGTTCACTACTAAGCCCCTAAAAAATAATAGGTAAATTTGTAATTTTAGAAAATAAGATTTAAATGTTTATACCTTTAATCCTTATCATGATTCATAAATCATTTCAAAACCATTAATTAGGGCTTAAAATCAATGAGTTATGATCTTCCAAAAATCAAACCCCTCACCTTAATTTCTTTTTATTTAAATATTCTTTCAAATTTCATTAATTTTAAGAAATTACAAATTTATCATTTGTAAGACCAAAATGAGATTGGTTGCTACCATTTATCCCTTTCATATTTCAATCATCAAAACATATTAATTAAGATTATCTATTACCATTTAGCCCTTTGGTTAAGCCTAAATATTACTTAAGCCTTAAATTTCAAAATTAGCACTTTTTCCCCTAAGGCCTTAACACCCTATAATTCATTAAATTGAACTCAAATGACTTGAAAATTTTATGTTACCCCACTCATGGGTTAATTAAAACATTAGAGGAGAACATGTGATTTTTCTGAATTTATTTGATTTTATAATTATTTTTAATGCAAAAATGGAGATTATCAATGAAAATTTGATAACTCAACCCAAACAAAACCTCTATCCTTAAGAAAATTCTTGGAAGTTCACCTAGGTCAGATGACCACTTGAACAAATTTTCATAATTTTTAAAGGGTTAATTTAATTATTAGAATTATTTATTTGTTTTGAGCATTAATTGAATATAAAATATTATTTAAGTAGAAAATTAAGTTTTCTATTTTTATTAAATCTCTAAGAGTCCAGGAAACCTGAAAAATAAATAAATTTCTATTTTTGTGATTTATATTTTAATTATTGGAATTATTTTATTGAAAAATTAAAGAAAATTCATTTTGAGCCTTTAAAAATTAATATCTTGACTTAGAGAATTGAGAAAATTATTTTATTTAGTTTCAAGTGACCAATAAGCCAAATGTGACATTCAGTGTGTTTTTATAATTTTGCAATTTTTATGATTTTTAACTAATTTTTAATTATTTAAATGCTTAAAATTAGCTAAAAAATGAAGTATTTATTTTAATTTCACTTTTATTTTTCTTAGGTTCCTCTGGTCATAAGAAACTCTTAAAACTAATTTTGGTAACTTTTTGAGTTGTATTTTAATTTTTATAATTATTTTAATGCCAAAAATGCAATTTCACTTGATTAATCCATTCGGATGATCAAATCAACTCCAATTATCTTGAAATTTTTGTGGAGAGCTCCTGTGACCTTAAACTATAGTGGAGAATACTTTTTATGTTATTTAAATTTATAATTACTCCAAATTAATTTTGTTTCATTTTTTAGGGTTGGTGATACTTAGGATTATTTTTAATGAGTTAAACCAAGTTTATTTTTTTTCTAGGGTCTTCTGACCAAAATGAACCTACAAAAATAAATTTTGTATTTTTCAGATGAGTATTTTAATTTTTATAATTATTTTAAGAAAACAGACATGATACACTTGAAAAATAGAGGTCTCTATTAAGAAATCTCCCCTGACCTTGGAAAAATCAAGGAAGATTGCTCATGACAGAGAGAATCAAAGCCCCAAAAATTATGTCATGGTGAAATGTCTATGCAAATGAAGAATCCAAATAAGAAAAACACCATTTAATTAATTCAAAATCATACATGCATCAAATAGCCATGAAACCATTCCACATTGTTTTCCTCTATTCACTGAGCAAGAGGATATTTTTATTTTATTATTGTGATTTTTTTACACCAAGATTTAGATTTTTTAAGTTTGGTTGATTTAATTAATTCAAAAAAATCCTTATTTTTCTATTTAAACAGTGGCGCTGACTAGATCCTCGTACGCGTCGAGCTTTCCATGCGACGCTCCGCCATTCGATGCTGCCAGCCATGTAGCCGCATTGTCAGCCAGTTGTACTGGTCTATCTTCACGTCCAACTCCATCATGGCCGTCTGTTGCGTAAAAGTGTGATCAGACGGTCCTGCGAAATCGTCCATAATGAACCAAACCCGGTAAGCCGTCCAACTTCTAACCTTAATATCTCGTTTGATACTTAACCAATTTAAGTGCGATTTGTTTCTATAGACTCGTCTCGACTAGGGGAACATATCCATATGGTTAATCAAGTCTTAAATCGAGTCTATGAGCATGAATAATTAAAATAGGCTTGGTTTAAGGGGAGAGTTCAATACCTTTGCTTAAGAGGTGTGGCCTCGATTGGGTGCTTTCAAAAGCTAGCTTCAAGTCAAAAGAGCTCCTAGATGAAGCTTCAAGCCATGGTGAAATGCCTAGGTATGTTTTTGACTAAGGCCAATTTAGGGGTTTGATCAAATTCCACCTTAGGGTGGTCTGGTGATGGGGCTTCTATTGGGGATCTTCCTCTCTCAATTAGGGGATGGTGTGGGTGCAATTAATTTGGATTTGGTAGAGTCTAGATGGATGTCCTGTTTCAGTCTTGATTTTGAGCTCCAAATTTGAGCTAAAAAAGTGGGTTTAAGGGCTTGAGGATGGTTGGATTGAACTTAGTGGGTCTTGAAGAAGCTCTGGGATCAATTTGGCAGAGTCTCCCTAAAGAATTAGTGGGTGTCATAAGCTACTTAGGTGGAGAGGAGGAAAGGGCAACAATCCAATTGGAATGAGCCAACTTGGTTGGGTTCAATTTTATGTTTTGTCCTAGGTGGAGTATTTCGGCTTGGCTTTTCTGCCAGCCAAGGTGGCCGGCCGGCCAGGGAGGGGTTACCATCTAACTCAGGGAGTCAGAGTTGGGTTTTGGTGAAGTCAATTGGGGTTGACCGTGTGTAAAGGTGTTGGATTGAAATAGTATGGGGGAAGGGATATTTTGGGTCACTTTGGGTCAAAGCATGGGTTTGGCCCACTAAGGTTGGTTTGGGATGAAGAAAAATCAGCTGGTTCAGCTTAATCATTGGGGATAAGTCACCATCCAAAAAGATTTGGCTAAACATGGTTTAGAGTGATTCATGGGAGAGGTTAAGAGAATCTTAGGGATATTTGAAAGTGGCTTGGCCTCTTGCCAAAAATAGCTTGATGATATGACATGGCTCTCACGGCTCACCTATGGCTTGTGAGTGGCTTCTTGGCTTCCCTTTGGCTTGGTGATCTTGCATGGGGAAGGATTTTAGAATTATGGGATATTTTTGTGGGGTTTGTTATGAGGCTTAATATGGAATGATTTGATCATGAATTTAATACTTAGGAAATGATTTCAATTAAATGGGTGATGAAGAGAAAAAAATGTCATGTGGGATTTAAATTTGGTTTTTTGAAATTAGATGTAGTGGGCTTAGGCTTTTAAAATTGAGGTTGAATTTGGGCTAAAATTTGGGCTAATTGAATTTTAAATTTGATATAGTAAGATATCATGAAGAGTTTGGAAGTGATTTCAAATGATTTGAATTAAATTTGAAGGCCAACTTGGTGGATTTAGTAATATGGTCAAAATTGGGCCTTTTTTGATTTGGGTGAAATTAGGCTTTCAATTGGGTCAAATTGGGCTTGAATGTTGTTTAGATTAGGATTAGAGATACTAAATTTTGGTTTGAAATTTAAATTGGGCAAGATTGGGGTCAATTGGGCCAAGATTGAGGCTAATTTGGGAAAATTAGGCCTTTAAGTGCAAATTTGGGGCTTTTGGCCAAATTAGGTAAAATTGGTCAAATTGGGTTAATGTGATGGTTAAAAATTAAAATTGAGAATATTTGGGATGATTTTGGAATTTTTGGAATTTTTGAAATTTAGGGGTCATGAGGGGCATTTTGGTAATTCTTGGTGTATTTTGGGAATTTGGTCATTTAGGTAAATTTTGGTTAATTTAGGTAGTGGTTAGTGGTTTGAGATATTTTTTGGGAAAATTTGGGTATTTTAGGATTTATGGCAAAAATTAGGGTTGTAGAGGTATTTTAGTAATTTGGTGATTTTGGGGTAGAATGGGCAAGTAAGCCATGAAGCCATGTCAAACCAATAGGAGCCATATGAGGATTCATTTTGGATGCTCAATATGCTAGTTCTAACCCTCTTAGCCAAAGACTAGGGGTATAGGTTCATTCATAGGAGCTTTCCGAAAGGAATCATGAGACCAAATCAAGGGGTCTTAGGGTTTGAGGTATGCAAGAAAATTTAGTATGTGCAAGCCATTTCAACCATCAACAGACCACCCTAAGGTCTGACCATCCATTGGAGACTCCCTTGAGTTCCCTCATAAGTGCTTGAGGTTAGGACCAATATGTGGAACTTCAAGTTGAGCAAAGAAGAATTTGGAATTTCAAATGGTGAGGGTTCCTTTTCGAGTCTTCTAGGAATAGTCAACAGGAAAATTTTATGGCTAGACCCTAGGCTACTAAAGATAAAAAAAAACCTAAATAAAAAAAGAGGTCAACAGAGACATATGTTCTGAAAAGGGATATGATTTCTACAACATAGGGAGAATCACATTTGATTTCATGGGAGAGTATGTCATCCATAGGATGGATGCAAATAAATAGGGACATATACTTTTGTTGGATGCATAATTGAAGATTTTAAGGTAACAGATTAAAACCCCCAATTTGATTCAGTTGATTGGAAACTAATGCGAGAATATTAGCCCTTAGGGGAGAGAGTAATGGGAGCTCTGGAGTGGCAGCCGGTATCCTTCCAGCCTAATCAAAAAATTAGGGACCAAACTCTGGATTAGTCAATGTTCTTTATAGCACTCGGAAGAGGGTAAAAAATATGAATTCTCCTATTTGACACAAAACAGTTTATATATATTTTTTCAAATGATTTCAATTTCTTCACAAACCATATACTCATTGTGAAGGGGAATGATGCTTTCTTAAATTTAAACTTTCAATCACAATAAAAACTTTGTTTAATTTTAGCAATTTTATTTCTAAAACTTTAGTATTTAATTTAGTTTAATTTCTGTAATCTTACATCTACATTTTAATTAGCATTCACCTGAATAGTCATTTTCAAATTTTGTACGTAGTTTAGTTTAATAAAGGACTCCATTAGAGCCATTTATTACTTGCACGATACACATACTTGCGTTGATATTTAGGAGAGATTTGTCAATTTAAAAAGAGTTTTAAAGGATACATTATATTTAAAAAAAGTGTTTTGTTAGGATTATATTGTATATTTATTATAAATTTGCCTGCATCAAATTTTTGGCGTCTTTAAGTGGGGTCAACTTCATAAATATTTTCATATAAAAATCTCCTCTGTTGTTTGTCAATGTTCTATATGCATTCCAAAGAGGGTAAAGAAGAATGTATATTCCTATTTTTCACAATACAATATTTTAAACTTTAAACATTTGATTCCTATACTGATTATAATCTCATCGCAAGGGGAAAGGAATTTTAATTATATAAAAACTTTTCAAATTTTAACCAATCTCCTTAGAATAGGTTTTTATTTAATTCGGTTAGCTTTAATTTTATACTAAATTAGTAAATTTAGGAAAACCAAAATTTTTGAAAGTTCTAAACTAAGACCTGATAGTAGTAGACTAGAATTAGCTTAAGAAAATTCATACCTCGCTTCTTTGTGGGATCAATACTGAGGTTTTTAATGAAAGCTATATATTAATTGAATTGATATGTATACTTGCGTAGTACCTCTAGTGTGTAACTATTTTCTAAATTTCATAACAGTTCGATTTTGTACACTAGCCACAAAATATAAATTGGGACAAATTTCTGACCATTTTTGAAAGCTAAATTACTGTGTAATTGCGGGTTAGGTCACTTACCCTCAAATTATCAAAGAAAGCGGAGAAAGAAGAATGTGTACTTCAGTAAGAAAATGTTGAGAAAGTGCCTCAGGTTAGAGCAAGTCAAACAAAAAAGTAGCCCAAACTAAGTTGCACAAGGGGGGTATGTATAGCCAGAGTGAAAGGAGGAACTTACCAACAGTGGAGAGAAGTTGATAGAGATTGGAGGAGTGGAGAGCATAAAAGGCGGCAGAGGTCAAGGAAGTGGTGACCAGAGATCATAACTGGAGTAGTGGGGAGCAAAGGGTACAGGAATCAAAGTGATAAGGACCGGCATAGTGAAGAGCAGAGGGAGTGGGGTTCTATTAGGGTTTTAAGAGGGAGAAAATTGCCAGTTGAGAGGGGAAGAGGATACCGAACTGAGGTTATTTTATTAAGAAATTCTTTTTTTATTGCACTTAAAAACATCAACTTGCGCATGATTCAATAGTATTCAGTACTCTACCAATATGAGTGTTTTTTTAGGTAAAATCAACATTTTGGACACACTAGCACTGTCTGGTTCGTCATCCATGATCGTCCAGACATGTTGTTCGACGAACGGGTCAACTTAACTTTAATTTGCACACGGCGTGACAAATGAAGTCATTTGTTCCAACAAAGGTTGTTTAACAAGCAGAAATTTCAACCAGTCCTTACCTAAGCAACAACCAATCCTTACCTAAGCAACAACCAGAGTCAAGCAGACCCCTCATGGCAACGTGTCACATGTTCAAGTTGAAGTTTCTCCCAATGTCTTTTTCAATTCCTACGGGCACTCAACTTAAGTTTTAATATGTTGATTTTAATTGACTCAACCAAAATATTAAGGATTTGAAACCACCCATATAAGACTATAAGAAGTCAAGAAATAGCTTGAATTTCTAAATAGTGTGGGCCTCAATACTAGTTTTATAGGAGAGTCAAATAAGAATTCCTAAGGCTAGATACTAGTTTCAAAAAAGAGGGAAAGGAAGACCCCATAAAATTGAGGTCAACAGATATGTCTATAGAACTAGCCATAGGAGAAGCCATGATATTATGCTAATATTAATTAAGAGGAAACCTGAAACAACCTATCATGAGTATTGACAATTATTTGATTAGAGCTGATATATTACTATAAAATCTCAACCATGGGTGAGAAGGTATTAGTTAATTTTGAAATAACTTGAAGGAGTGGAACTTTCAAGGATTTAGTTGATTCTTTAGGATAATTAAGATTTCGGAGAAGTGATCGGAAACTGCTGAAATGACAATTTAATCTCAGAGACCCAGTGTAGGATTGATCACTATAATCTCGTATGATTGAGGATATTAAACGAAGCGCTATCTTAGGAGGCAACCCAATTGTTATCTTAGGAGTTAATTTGATATAGTGTCATTTGTTTTCTTGTACTTTGGGGTGATTTTTGTTGAAACTAGTCCCTCTACGGAGTAGTTGGTCTTAGTTGGTGAGGTAGAGTTGTCTGCTATGTTTTCTACTTTCTTTGATTACTACATATTCACATATTTTTCATATCAGTGTTATGAGATTATTATGCAACTCACGTATTTATTTTTTTATTCACTTGTTTTTTGTTACCATGTTTACCTTTATTGCATGTTACATATGTTATGGAAGAAAGCAAGTTTAGGAAAAATTATTACCTTCTTATGAGCTTAACAATAGTTCAAATAGCTTAGGAAAAAATTGAAAGATAATATGATAACTCCTTCCATGAATTCTGATTAATTCAATCTGTTTATCAAAATTTTTTGAAAAAATAGTAAGTGTCATTTAGAGGAAATTAGCCTTAATATTATAATAATGATGTTTCATAAACTAACAACTTCTAACTGCACCTAATACATCTCAAGATAATTAAAAAGGTGTAGTTAAAATATTAAGAAGTAAACCGAAGATGTTTTAAGTATTTTCAATTTTATTTAAGCCAGTTCGATGTTGTCTTAACTTTTACATAAAAAATAACATGAAGAGGTAATATTATTCAATTATTATTTGAGACTTATCGCTTTGCAGAAACTAGGCATTCATGATATTTAAAAAAAAATAGAAAAAGTTGTAAAACCAGATATAGTAATTCTCAGGGGAAAAGAAAAAGAAAATGAAAAAAAAAAGTCAAAAAGATAAAAACACCTGAGGAGAAGCTTGAGGTTGGCATTGAAAGGAAAACTGGAAAGGATTCTGAGTAGAACTTAAGTGATATGGTTTTTTCACGATTCTTCAATGAAATTCATTTATTGTTATCTTCATGATAAATGTAGTAAGATTGGGTTGGCTAGTTTCACTATAATTGATTTAAAATATCAAAGGCTAGGGAAAATATTTTAACTCTACAAATTAAGAATTCTTTTGATTTATTAAAGGCGGAACGAGAGGAAGTAAAAAAAAAAGACTAAGTTATTAAGTTTTAAGAACAATTGACCATGAAATGATAATTACATAATTTTATTATACTTTGATAAACAAGTACAATACATGAAAGCTTACATGAGTACCTATGATATTCTCATGGGCCCCCGCTGAGTTATGAAATTGCTAAAGAGTATGTAATTAGGTAAGTTTGAGTGTATTGACATGAGTTAGGTTTTTGTGATTTTATCTAGCTTTTATCTTGTGTTTTACTTGTTATTTTGTCTTGTTTATTATGAATTTACACTTGTGGAAGGTTATTGTTGATGTTGTGCAGTTTACAAGTGATTAATATGTGCATTTTGGAACAATAAAAAATATGAAAAATGTGGCAAAACTAATGCGATTAGGTATGCCTAAACACGGTGTGACTATGCCTGTATCGAGTGTCAGCGACATGACCACGCGCAGATCGAGTGTGACCATGTCACCCAATTAAGGAAGCAGGCATTACCATGCTAGAATTTGGAGCGACCACTCTGATGGTGCAGGAATTTATTAACAAGAATTTTTCTTGCCAAATTTGAGGACTTTTCCATATAAATGATGCTTTAGGGCAGCTTGAAGGATGTTGGAGATTTGGAGATAGCAAGAGCATCAAATTTGAGGGTGGGGGAGCTTCTTCCTTAAGATACTCTTCCTTGCTTGAGGATGAGGCCCTAAGGGTTCTTATATCCCTTTCACTTTGAAATTTCTTATTTGTTTTGGAGAAAAAAATTATATGGGAGGAGGATTTACTATGTTGAGAGAGGGAACAAATTATTTTGTCAGTTTTTTACTTTCCAGTTATACTTGCAACAATGATTTCAATAGATTGTTTTTTCATTGTCTTTACAATCATGGGTAGCTAAATTCCTTTTCACGCTCCATGATTTATGGATTATGTTTTTCATGATTTTCTAGATTGATTTCTTTCTCTATATCATTTTTCTGAGATATCTAGGCATAAGTTGTTGTATTAATCACAAAGTTTTATTTACTCCTGATTTGACAAAATAGAATATTGAAATATTTTATTATTTGTAACTCCTACCGTTGCATAGAGTAATGATTAGGAATAAGGATACGCTTTTTAGATTTTTTAGCGTAGAAAGATAATCATAACAAATCTGGGGATGCCATTGGGATTGAGAGAGCCTCAACTTCATGGATTCTCGCATTCATTTGACATAGGCATAGAAATAAAGAGAACTTTTCATCCCTGTTGACAACTATCACGAAGAAGAAAATCTAAGAATACCACGAACCATCACATTACCCGAATCAAAGGTGCACAAGACTCTTCCCTCCTGAAGAAGTGTAAGATTTCTCTGGTGTTGTTTTCCCTTGCTTTCTAGCCTCGCTATTTCTGTTTTTTTTTTTTTGTTTTGAGAAGAATTTTAGAAACTCTATCTCTTGTTTGTGATCAAGCTGAACTAGTTTAGAAGTTTAGTAAACTTAAGATTTCTTTCTTCGTGGGATCAATACTTGGCACTCTTTAACCACATTATTACTTCACACATATACTTGCATAATTGAACGACTTACTTTGCAGTAAATTTTTAGCCATCAATGAGTATAGCATATATTGTTTTGCAAGAGTTTAATATACAGTGTATCACTACAAAATATTAATTTCAAAATTATTTAACCAATAACAAAATTTTGAGATTTTTAAATTGTTGAAATAAATTTAAGCATCACGTATTATCAGTGTTCCCAAAAATGTTTAGATACATACTACTTTTTAGCAAATATAATTTTGCTAACTTATGATTCTAAAAATTATGAACATAGAATATCAACAACTCAAAATAGAACCAACTAGGAAAACAAAGATAAATAAACAAACAACTAGAAATAGAAGAAAAATAGGTTTTCTCCAATAATTTGATCATAACTTTTCTTCTATTCATTATTTTTGTTTCTCTCCTCTTCATTTCTTGCAATAATTGATAATTGTTATTCCCATTGAAATTTAGATAAATTTGATCTTATTAGCAAAAATAATGATGTTGTATTTACTCTTTCGTTTATTCTCTTTTCAAGCCTCATCTACATTGCCACCCGACAATCACATTCTTAACCGCGCTCCCAAATTTTGTTGGTAGCAAACGTTCATCAGAGAATTGGAAACCTCAATGGAACAAACTAAGAACAGTAGAATCTGAGTACTTTAAGCTTGGATATTAGCATGGAATAATGTGCATTAACAAAACTAACTCTTAAGTAGAAGATATAAAGTTACATAATGAAGAAAGTCAAGAAATATAACATATGAAGAGTATTTATACATAAAAAACTTCTTAAAGAAAACTAACAGTTAGCATTTGCCAAAAAAAAAAAACAAAAAGAAGAAGGTTAATTGCTTCGAGCTTCGTTCGCAAGAAGCTCTTCATCATTTCGGACAGCTATGTTTTGTGTAAGAAAAAGAGGAAATAAAAATAGAAAACACATAATATGAATTACATATAATATTGTATATTAAGTGTTGTCGACCTAAATTCCCCCCAAAAAAATAATTGTTCACATTCACCCTCTAATCGCCCGAATGATATATTTTATTTGTAGAGCAACGTAGTTTTTAATTTAATTTATTAATGTGTGGCTTTTTAAAATTTAGCTTTGGTTGCGATGGTAAAATGAGAGTTTTAAGACTTAATTTTGTAGGAAGCCTTAACACACACTTATAAATAAAAAATAGTTAATGAGAAACTAAAATTTTCAACTAAAAATCTTGAAAAAGGAAAAAAATTAAAGAATTGGCCCACATGAAATGATCTATTAGTTTAGAGTTTATAATGATAAGATTATAAAACTTTGGAGCACTTTTTGATATTGTATGGTTATTGTTAAGGATGTCGGGTAAGCACATAAGAGTGATGGTGGAAGGCAAGACATGGTAATGGCTTGGTTGTAATCTAACTATAACGATCGAGCAATTGCACTAGTCGAACCATGTTTGCAAGATAATGATAATTCGACAACAATAGTTATTGACGTTCTTCAAATTTCTAAGCTCTCCAAATTCACATCCATCTCACATGAATGATGAGCATCTGTTTATAAATTTTAGATGTTACAATTTAAGGAATTTCACCAAAATAAATAGTCAAATGAATGGCTTGTATTGGTTCCCTAAATTATAGAGTATTATCTTTTCACAATTTAAATGAACTATTCTTCTGAAATTGAATAATTTTAGGCTCGTTGAATCCCTTTAATCAAGTTTCTCATAATAAACATGCAAGAATCCAAATTCAAAAGTCATTTGCTCCTCTAATTAATGCCATAAATGCCTGGTTTAGACTAATTTGGAATCTAATTAGATCATTGTTAGTGTTCTTAAATTTGTCTCAATGAGGATTTCATTCGGACCATATGTTTGCAGGAATTAAAGTTGAAATAATCTTGAATTTAATATTTAAACCTTTAAATTCAACTATTGCTGGATCAAATGAATTTTCTAATAACATGTCAACATAATAATTATTAGATTTACTTATTACAACCCTTCCAATTAGTAATATAATCTTAGATTTCACTGCCTAAATGATATTATTTATAGCTTAAGTATATTTTTTTTCATTAGAATTATTTTAAAAAAAAAGTAAGAGATAGAATTTTTAATACAAGGCATGCAACCTTTTTTATTCTTATCTATAGTTCTATGAGAAGACCCTACAAACGGAAAAAAAAAAAATATTGCATCAGGACTCCGCACGTAGAGTTACGTGCGAGTCCAATGATATCACGCTACGTGGAAGTGACATAAAAAAAAAAAATTGGCCCAGTAATACGGGAATATTCCCCCTGTGTTATTCCGTGTTATTCAGGTGTTATTATATGTTATTCAAATATTATTGTATTATGAAAATATTCCCGGTACTATAATAACACAATAACATATCAATAACATTTGAATAACACAATAACACATGAATAACACACAATCACACATGAATAACACAGGAAGAATATTCCCTTTTGTTACCGGGTATTTGCTGTCACAGTTATGTGGCGTGATTTAATTGGACTCCGTACGTAACTCTATGTGCAGAGTCAAACAATGATTTTACATCATTTATCATCTGTATTGGGCCCCACAACTGACCCGATCAACATTACTAAACACGTTTTAATATCGTCAAAATTCAAATCAGCGACTTAGGGTTACCGCCATGTAGGCCAATCATTATCCAGCTGTCAACATATATGAGGTCCTCAATTGCTTCCCGTTTACTTTGACAAAGTATTTAATTGGACTTTAGTTTCTCATGAGACCATGAAGGAGTTTATGCATCAAAGTTATAAATATAATTGAAAAATACAAAATAAATCAAGATATTCTGATGAAATTTAATTAAAAAAATAATAATAAATTTTAAAGTTTATTTTGTGATGAATATAACATAAAATTAATAATTTATTCATATATTATTTTTATTTTTTAAAAATAAAATTAAATTTTAAACTAAGTTTTTGGAGTTTAGGAACTCACATTATTACTATCACAGTTTGGTCTAAAATCAAAGAAAAAATTCTCATCTGAATGCATTTGACTGAACAAATAAAATTAATTTGAGCAAATTAAATAATTTAACTAAACAAAATTTAAAGCTTCTGGATGAGCTAGGTTATGTCCAGGGTGGACAATTGCTCCTTCACCTCTCACGAAATTTGAGATTCATCCATATCAATCGTAAAACTTATTATTTCTTTTATGTTCAGGCAATTTAATAACTTTGCCCCTCGATACATTTTTACCGGTTACAAAAAAAATTAGACATTTGATTGCCCATCTTAATAAAATAATGCTCCATACTCTGATCGTAGGAAAAATTATTATGGAAAGTGTATAACAAAAATATTGCACGTGTGTTTGTGTTAGTATATATCTATATATGTGTGCGTGCACTGCAAGTCTCCTCAAGTCAGCGGTTCGATCTCCTATTGCACGGGGTTAATGCATGATGCAGACTCTCATCATGTGGCATAGCGCATGAGAAATCAGTATTTGAGCATCTACCAAATATCGGTTTTCTTTTAATTAATATATGCTTGTTTAATGAGACCCAAAAAAAGGCAGTAATTTATCTTTTTTTGTTAAACAGATAACATTCAACCATTTCAATTTTCAATAATAAAAGACTCGTATCTTGACAAGGAAATAGAAATAAAGAATTATAATTTATATCTAGACATCATAATTAAGAAAATTATCCTAAACTAAGAAAGTATTTGGACATCATAATCAAATTCGCTTTTTTTTAAACACATGCTGTCACAAGAGAAAACTAAGTTGGCTTCCCTTCAATTTAGATATTATATTTAAATTTTACAGTGAGATATTCAAAAAATGCGATTAAACAACGTCAAGGGATCTGCCAACTATGGGTTTTTTTCACCTTTTCGCTGTCTTCTTCCTCACCATGACAGTGGCCTCTGAGCTACCGAGAAAATGAAGTGATTATTCAGCCCAAATAAACAAATATAATTAGTTGCATGGTAGAATGTCGCTTTCAAAATTGTGATGACAAAAAAAGGTTCGTTAACTTTAAATCGGTATCATGCATTTTGTAATGTATGCATCAAATAAAAAGAATTCACTATTATCTATTTTTTAAAGATAACACTAGGGCTGGCAAAACGGCTCGTTGTTCGCGAACAGCTCATGTTCGACTCGTTAAGAAGCTCGTGTTCGGCTGATTGATTTCGTTCGATAAGTTAACGAGCCGAACACGATCAAAGATGTGTTTATTCGTGTTCGGCTCGTTTTGACTCGAAATACTACTCATCAAGTTTATATATATAAAAGTTGTATTTTAAAAAAATCTAATTGACTACGAGGCTATAAAGATTTATAATCAATTAAAATATTGATTAAGAAAATAGAATAAAAATGCTTAAATTAGATTCAAATGATGCTTTAATATAAATAATAATTTTTAATTCTTGCTTAAACCATTGTCGTCTTATGGCTACGTGATTAGGGCTGTTAAAACGACTCTTTGTTCGTGAACAGCTAGTGTTCAACTCGTTAAGCAAACGAGCCGAATATGAACACATCTTTTGAGCTCGAAATATAAACGAGCCGAACACGAGCTGAGCATGGCTCGCCTCGTGTTAAATATATAATGTATGATAATATAATGTTACAGATGTTAAATATGTAAATATATGAGACTTACGTGGTATATATGTTGATTTTTCTAAATTGAATATATATGATAAGATCTTATTCAGCTTATGTCTATATATTGTATATATTCATATTCATATGATTATACTCTTAAGAAAATATGTATATTGATACTGTGGCATGTATGATGTATAATTTACATGAAGTTTAAATGGATAGCTGTGTTTCCTTCTGTTACGTACTAATAAGATAGCTGTGTTTCACCTCCGACATACATGAGCCTACTGATGCCCGCCATAACCATATAAG
>JXCR01123078.1:461281-509219 GCA_002079205.1 Phalaenopsis hybrid cultivar | reverse complement strand
AAAAAAAAAAAAAAAAAAAAAAACATTGTCTGTTTCTTATCTACAATATGACATCTGTTATCACAACATCTAATGTACATTCCAAGATTTAACGAACTAGAATAGTATTTGAACAACAAATTATCCAATCAAATAACTATATTTATTAAATGCATTTACTCTCAAATATATATACATCACTGTTCACAAAAAAAAATAAATGTTCAAATATACAACATAGACATAAAAAATCTCTCTTAATCATCCTTTGCCATCTATTCATCCTCACCGTCATCCATCTTTTCCTCTTCTACTGCAGCCTCGCGCTGCCTCATCCGTTGCTGGAACGAATCTAACTTGGGCTCCATGTTTGCCTCCAACGCTGACCTCATATGAGTAGAGCGAGCCTCCATCTCGACAGCAAATGCAACTACGAGCCTAGATATCTCCTCATCCTATGAGGTAGAGGTGGAAGTTCTAGATGCACTAGTAGAGGTGTGAGCATCGTAGGCAAATACCAACGACCTGAGCCCGTAGAGTTGACCCTTCTTCTTCCCTCTAACGACCTCCCACCATAGATTGTACTCGAAAGGATTGTACTTACGAATCGTAATACCTTCTGACACCTGGGATCTGCTCTCCTTCAGCTGTTGGAATCTCTCCTGCCAAAAAGAGTAATTACATTCTATTACAACTCGCATGTATTAACATTGAATTATTTCAGCTCATGAATTAACAAGGTCACATGGGATTTGTCATCGATCTAGGACTGGTCAGATTGCCCCCAATGGGTTATGTACATCGTCGGCGAAGGACTCATGTCCCATTTCCATAATATATCCATAAAATGAAATAGTTAGAAAACATCCTCAAACTATAATTGTTGTCGATGAACTCGATGTGGTTGCTTCACCAAACCTTGCACGAGTATATTTCTTTCTCATTTTGTTCTCGAAATAAAAGCCAATCATTAATCTAAGCAATCTAGTCTCCGCAAACCCCATATTTGATTGACTGCGCACATGAGAATATATTTTTTGAAAGAAATGTTTGGAATGATATAAAAGTTTTCCTTGTATTCTTTAATACGAAGTCTAATTTTCACTGTCAAAATAATAATTTACCTCAAAAACTAAGTTGTTAGTTCCAAAATTAAAATTCACATCAAAATCAAATTTGCATTGCCAAAAGGAAGATTGCGGCAATGAAAAATAGATTTTGATATGAATTTTCATCTTGAAACTGACAAATTAAATTTTGAAATAAATTTCCATTCTAGCAGAGAAAATTAGACTTCACAAAGGAGGAAACATTGAATAATCCTTACAACATATGAAATATCCTCTTTTAAAAAATATTTCTTAGTTTGTAATCAATCGCGTACAGGGCTGCAGGGATGAGAATGCTTAGTTTTATTGTTGTCTTTATAACTGGAAAAAAAATATGAAACAAATTTGCCTATGATAAGGTTAGAGTAGGTATAGTTGCATGCAATATTCGAAAGACATAAATAAATTGTCTGAATTATATTTTCTTAATATGAAAATGAAAACAACAATTATCGCTAAAAAATTGATTGATTTTAATTTACACTCGGATTACTTTAGAGCCAACAACAGTTAAACTCAAAATTAGAACGTTTACAACCTATTAAGGCTGTTAAGGCTATCGAAGATTGATAATCTATGAATATTTATCCATATTTAATCTCTAATCTTGTTTGTCACTATAGCTACACCAATTCTTTTACGGGTAGATTTTTTTCACACTTTCTCTACATGTGTATACACAATGATCTGCCAAAGTATTCTCATCTCAACAATGTCTCTTACTAAATTAATTTCACGCCACTAAATAAATTATGGGAAAGAAGTGTTTCATATGATGTAAAAGTTTTCATTTCTTCCTCCAATGGGAAATCAAATTTTCATTGTCAAAATAGAAATTAAATTTCCCATTAGAGGAAGAAATAAAAACTCTTACATCATATGAAATATTTTATTCTCAGAATTTATTTAAAGGTATGTAAGTAATCTAGTAAAAAGTTACAGATACAAGGATGTATGGGTTTATGATTGGCTTATTGATCCCGACTTTCTATATAGAAGTAAAATGCGATGTATGTGATTATAGCTTAATTTTCTTAATAGTTATTCTTAATTTGCAATAAAGCTAAAAACTTGATCCAACACAAAAGCTAAGTAAGTTTTCCACTATGAAACAAATAATAATACAATTATAATATTTAAATATGTGATACTACTAAGAAAATTAAGATTTTCTGATCAAGCCCCGAATTTCAAACTCACGGGGAGATTAACGATATGCACTTTAGAAAACTAAAAATTTTAGAAATTTGTAATTACAAAAATCTACTTAGCAAAATATTCTTACTTAAAATTAAGAGGCTAAAATAGGAATGCAAATTCAATTATTTTTGTAATTTTTTGTTTATGAAAATAAAGTAAGCAACTAATTAACTTAACTAAATATTTGCAAGATGAATGCAATATAAGTAAAATATCTTTTTTCTTATCATGAATCAATAATAAGTAGAGAAATTATGTTGTGAAAGTATTCAAAATGTGTTATGCCAAATATGAGCAATAATATTCTTTACCCTTACTAGAGATGCTATAAAGAACATTGACTAATCTATAGTTTGAATAGTCTTGAAGAAGAGTTAGATAGAGAAGATACTAGCTCTCACTCTAGAGTTCCCTCTTCTCCCTGCACCTAGGGCTAACATCTCATATCAAAACCTAAGACTATAAAGAAAATTGGGGGCTTTAGCCTATCACTCTAAAGTCCTCTAATTCTACACCCTTGAAAAGTTTATCTCCCTATTTATTTGCACTCAACCCATGAACTACATTCTCATCCGTGAAATCAATATGTGATTCTTATCATTTGTTGATTGAGGCAATACCATCTCGGATCTTACATGTTCTCACCACAAGAATTAACATCTTGATTGGCCAAATCAAGAAGTAAATGAAGTGCAAGTTTTTAAATCATCACAACTTATTCCAACATTGAAGTCTAATACTTCACACAACTTCTCTTCAACACTTATTCACTTATTATTTTAAGGAAAAAGATAAAGAAAACTACTCAGAATCCATGGAGAAAACATAACCACACATGAGTTTAAAAGTAGAAATCACACACACAAACAAGAAATCTAAATTAAAACATAGTGTAGTCACAAAGATAAACACTTATCTCAAATCCTCTCCACCAAATGTCTTGAAATTCCTTTGAATTATCTTCTTTCACTCACAATACAAACTAAAAACTCAAAATAAAAAGAAAGCGGCCAGCGGCGGTGGCGGCCGCGATGGATGATGCCTGTAAAATCTAGTGGGTGCCAGGTCTCTGGCGGCTGCCTTTGATGATCCAAGTCTTCTTTAATAAAATTAAAAAAGGTGCCTTGGCTTCCCTTCAAAATATGTCTCCATTCAACGAATCTTCTAGAAGTTGCAGCTTCAAAAGCCAATTGAATGAATTTTCCTGTCCATGAGATATTTCCCACGTTTTTACCAAGGGTTGCTTCAAACACCTCTTAAAAAATTCGTCTAAAGTTAATGAATCATCAAATAACTATTTTTGGCACTTAAGCACGGAGTACCTGGTGCTTAGGCGCGAGCCTCTGTTGCTTATGCGTTAGACCTGGGCGCTTAGGCGCCCAGTTCATTTTTGCACCTTTCATCATTTTTGCTCCAAATTTGACCATTTTTACTCCTTTTAGCATTTTTCATCCATTTGATTGTACCTGAAAGAAAAATACACAAATAGCTTTCATTAAAGCACAATATCTCAAAAAATAGGTATAAAAATGTGTGTAAAAACACTATATATTTTAGGTGTATCACTTATCACTTAAAAAAATATTAAAACAAATATATCTGTGAGAGGGCTGGTGTAGCTACAGTGGCATGCACTATTAAAGAGAGTGGCCTTAATCAAATACGAGTAAATGTTTGATCGTTTGTTAATCTTGTATAGAACTAACATTGCAAAAATGTTAAACGATCAAACTTTGTGCCGAGATGGTATAGGTTCTAAATCAATTTGATCCAAAATTTTGGCTTGTACCTCGACATATTTATTTCAATTCAAGTTTCATGTGTGAGTCAAACTTAGAATCAAATTTTGATTAATTATTGATACACCTAAAATATATAGTATTTTTAGACACATTTTTATACTTTTTTTGAGATATTGCACTTTAATGGAAGGTATTTTTGTATTTTTCTTTCAGGTACACATAAAAAAGTGAAAAATACTTGAAGGAGTGAAAAAGGATCAAATTTGGAGCAAATATGTGAAAAATGTGCAAAAGTGTTTTGGCGCTTAAGCGCCGGGTAAACAAAGAAGGTCTCACATAAGCGCTAGAGGCCCGTGCTTAAGCGCCAGTGGCAGTTATTGGAGGAGTAAATTCGGTTTTTACAAAAACTATTGCAAAAGGATGCATCTCTTGGGGAAATACATCCAATCAAGACACATTTTGAAGAGATACCAAGCCACCTTTCGGAGAATTATAAAAGAAAGAAGATTGAGACTTTGAAAGAGGTTCTGAAAGTATTGGAAAAGTTTTGAAAGTAAAAAAATTGGCAAGTTAGTTGGAGAGATTTTCAGGCACCACGTATTTATCCTTTTTTTATTTTTAGTTTTATATTAAAAGTGTTGTAAAAGAGAAGAGATTTAAAGGAACTTCAAAATTGGTGGAGGACTTGAGATAAGTTTTTATCTTTTGTTTTAGACTACTTTTGGTTTTAATTGAAATGGGAGAGGACTTGAGATAAGTTTTTATCTTTTTGTTTTAGACTACTTTTGGTTTTAATTGAGACTTAGGACTTGAGATAAGTTTTTATCTTTTGTTTTAGACTACTTTTGATTTTAATTGAGACTTGTTATTGTTGAGATAAGTTTTTATCTTTTATTTTAGACTACTTTTGGTTTTAATTGAGACTTATTGTTGATTTTGTTTTAGACTACTTTTAGTTTTAATTGAGACTTGTTGTTGGTTTGACAATGATTTCTATTTTTAAACTAAGGTGTGGTTTTGTTTTCTCCATGGATTCAGAGTAGTTTTCTTTATATTTCTTCTTAAAATGATAAGTAATTAAGTGTTGGATGGAAGTTGTGGAGAGTATCGATCTTTAATGTTGGAAGTAGTTATGATGATTTAAATCCATGCACTTCATTTACTTCTTGATTTGGCTAATCCCTTTATCTTTCTTCTTAAAATGATAAGTAATTAAGTTTTGGAAGGAAGTTGTGGAGAGTATTGATCTTTAATGTTGGAAGTAGTTATATTGATTTTAGTTTTGGATGGAAGTTGTGGAGAGTATTGATCTTTAATGTTCGAAGAAGTTGTGATGATTTAAATCAATGCACTTCATTTACTTCTTGATTTGGCCAATCCAGATGTTAAAATTTGTTGTGAGAACATGATTAAAAGTGTTGGATGAAAGTTATGGAGAGTATTGATCTTTAATGTTAGAAGAAGTTGTGATAATTTAAATCCATGTTTCATTTACTTCTTGATTTGGCCAATCCATATGTTAAAATTTGTTGTGAGAACATGTAAGAATCAGATCATTTACTTCTTGATTTGACCAATCCAGATGTTAAAATTTGTTGTGAGAACATGTAAGAACTGAGCCGACCATTTACTTCTTGATTTGGTCTATCCAGATGTTAAAATTTGTTGTGAGAACATGTAAGAACCAGACATTTACTTCTTGATTTGACAATGTTGGAAGAAGTTGTGATGATTTAAATCCATGCACTTCATTTGCTTCTTGATTTGGTCATTCCAGATGTTAAAATTTGTTGTGAGAACATGTAAGAACCGGGCTGGTATTGTTTTACTTCTTGATTTGGCCAATCCAGATGTTAAAATTTGTTGTGAGAACATGTAAGAACCAGACTGGTATTGTCTCAGTCAACAACTCTTGATTTGGCCAATCCAGATGTTAAAATTTGTTGTGAGAACATGTAAGAACTGGGATGGTTTTGTCTCAGTCAATAATTGAAAATAATCTAATGAGTTGGATGAATTGCAGTTCATATGATTGAGTGCAAATAAATAGGGAAATATTCATTGAAGGGTGTAGAGTTAGAGGGCTTTAAAGTGCTAGGATAAAGCCCCCAACTTGGTTTATTATTTTAGGTTCTGATACGAGATGTTAGCCCCAAGGTGGAGGGAATCGAGGAAAATCTAGAGTGAGAGCTAGTATCTTCCCTGCCTAGCCGGTCTTCAGAAATAACTTTAAATTAGCCAATGTTCTTTATAGCAACTCTAGTAAGGGTAAAGAATATTATTGCTCTAGGGAACTCTAGAGTGAGAGCTAGTATCTTCCCTGCCTAGCCGGTCTTCAAGACTATTCAAACTATAGCAATGTTCTTTATAGCATCTCTAGTAAGGGTAAATAATATTATTGCTCCTATTTGGCACAACCTTCTTTATAGCATCTCTAGTAAGGGTAAAGAATATTATTGCTCCTATTTGGCACAACACAATATGCATACTTCCACAACATAATTCTTATACTTATTACTGATTCATGATAAGGAAAAAAATATTTTCATATTTAGTGCTTTTCTTCTACAAAAACTCAAGTTATCTTAATAAGTTTGTATTGTTTTTGTCAAAATATAAAAATTACAAAAAACATTTAAGCTTTCTTTACTAGAAAAATGTCTTTAACTTAAATAATTGTCTTTTTAAAAATAGAAAGTTTTCCAAAAAGTGCATATTGCATATCTTCCCATGCGGGTTCAATATTCAGGTCTTAATCAAAAAGTTCTATATTACTTGATAAAGATACTTATACTTGTGTTTTATCCCAATATATATAAATAAAAGTGAAATTCTTATTTTTCTTCAGGATCAAGTTTTTGGTTCTGTTGCAAAATAAGGAAATATAAGTGAAAAATATAATCAGAATTATTGTTATACTATTGCATATAAGTAGTTATCGGGGATCAAGTTTTTGGCGCCGTTACCGAGAAAGTGAAGTGAAAATTATAAAGAATCTATTGATTTAAAAGCAAATTTCTGTTTTTAGAAAGTGTTATTTAAACTTTAAGTTATTGTATTTTATTTTTTGTGTGTTTAGTTTTATTTTATGTTAGTGTATGCGTAGTTCAGATTATGAAGGACTGGTGCCCTACAATTCTGAATTAGAGAGAATTGTTAGAAAAATCAGAAAAACCAAAAAAATTAAAAATTTTGAAAAATTCAAAAAAATTATAGAAATGACAAACCAAAATGAATAAAATGCTGAAGTTCATAAAGAGTCTAGACCTTTAAGAGATTATGCCAACCCTACTGTAGATGAACTTCATTGTAGTATTCAAAAAGAACCTAGAAGTTAATTAGCCAACCCTACTGTAGATGAACTTCATTGTAGTATTCAAAAACCTACTGTAGTGGCTAACTCATTTGACGTAGATGAACTTCATTGTAGTATTCAAAAACCTACTATTGTGGCTAATTCATTTGAGCTTAAACTAGATGAACTTTATTGTAGTATTCAAAAACCTAATGTAGTGGCTAATTCATTTGAGCTTAAACCACTATTATCCAAATGATATCAAATAATCAGTTTGGGGGATCACCAACTGAAGATCCAAATTTATATCTTACTAATTTTCTAGAATTGTGCGCTACATTTAAATACGATGGTGTATCAGATGATGCCATAAGAGTTAGGTTATTTCCTTTCTCACTGAGGGATAAAGCTAAGATGTGGTTGAATTCGTTAGCACCTAGATCTATTAGAACTTAGAGTGATTTAGCACCAAAATTCCTTGTTAAATATTTTTCACCATTAAAACTACGAAGCTTAGAAATGATATTACATCTTTTAATCATTTTGAAGAGGAATCTATTTACGAAGCATGGAAAAGATTTGAAGAACTCTTAAGAAAGAGTCCACACCATGCTATACCAAATTGGTTAATAATTCAAACTTCTTATAATGAATTAGTTGGATGTCTTAGATCAATTATTGATGCCGCTGTTTGTGGTTCATTGATGTCCAAACCATTTCATGACGTTTATGCTTTAATTGAAGAAATGACTACCAATAATTTTCATTGGCCTTTTGAGAGGGTGAATCCNCTTTGAATGCCATAAATAATAAGCAGAATAACTCATATTCAAATTATTATAACCCAGGTTGGAAAAACCATCGACTGGAATAACAATTCGGGTGGTAATAATCAGCAATAGGGGAACAACCAAGTAAACCCATTGGGAAACTGGAATAATCAAGGGAATAATAATTATTGATCTACTTATCCTCCAGGTTTCAAAAATAATATACAATTTAAGGAGAAGAAGTTGTCTATAGAAAAAGTGGTGTTACAAATGGGAAATCAATTACAAAGTCAAGGAGCTACAATTAAAAATATTGAGAATCAACTCAGGCAAATTGCAAGTTCATTAAGTAATAGATCCCAAGGAACACTTCCTAGTAATACTGAATCAAATCCAAAAGACCAGAATGAAGAGCAAGTAAAGGTCATTCAACTTAGAAGCAGAAGAGAGTTGGAAGGTAAGGTTCAAAGAGAAATTGAAGTTGAGAGAGAAGAAATTGAAGAATCAAAAGAGGACGCTCCAAAAGAATCTGAAAGACCTATTTCTCCACTAAAAATTCATTTGGAAAACCACCACCTCCATTTCCTCAGAGACTTCGTCAGCAGAAGTTGGATAAGCAATTTTTAAAAATTCTGGAAATATTTAAGAAGCTTACAATCAATATTCCATTTGCTGAAGCCTTAGAACAAATGCCAAGCTATGTAAAGTTTATGAAGGATATTATCAATAGAAAAAGGAAGTTTGAAGATAATGAGACTTTTGCACTTAGTGAGGAGTGCAGTGCTATAATTCAAAAAAAACTTTCTGAAAAGCTTAAGGATCCTGGTAGCTTTACTATTCCATGTGCAATAGGAGACAGATTTTATGGGAAAGCTTTATGTGATTTTTGTACAAGAATTAACTTTATGTCATTATCAATATTCAAAACATTGGGATTAGGAGAAATAACCCCTACTACTGTAACTCTGCAGTTAGCAGATCATTCGATAACCTACCCTAAAGGAGTTAAAGAAGATGTGCTAGTGAAAGTGGATCAATTTATCTTTCCTGTTGATTTCCTTGTGCTAAATATGGAGGAAGTTAAAAGATACCTATCATTTTGGGGAGACCTTTCCTAGCCACGGGAAGAGCAATGGTAGATGTGAAGAAATGAGAATTGACAATGCACATCAATGATCAAACTGTTACTTCTAATATTTCAAGCTCAATGAAATATATCACAAAAGGTAAAGATGATGAATGTTATTGGATGGATGTTATAAGATATCTAAGTGAATGTCATTTCAAAATAACTTAGGAAGAAAAATATGAAGAAAAAAATTTGGAACATGAGAAAGAAGAGGAATTAGATCGATGTGAAGAGCTTTTTAAGGAAGGTTCAAACTATGTTCGAGAAAGTTTTGAAATTTTTGACACGATAGAGAAAGATAAATCATTTTGTCCATCAATTAAAAAACCTCCAGAACTTGAGTTGAAGTTACTTCCTGAACATTTTAAATATGCCTTTTTAGGAGATTCATCTACTTTACCAGTTATAATTTCCTCAAAATTAACGATTGAAGAAGAAGAAAGGTTGATAAAAAAATTAAAAAAATTTAAGAAAGCCTTTGTATGGATAATTACTGATATTAAAGGAATCAATCCTTCAATTTGTATGCATAGAATTCATATGGAAGAGAACTGCAAACCTAGAGTTGATCCTCAAAGGAGACTAAATCCTGTTATGAAAGAAGTTGTTAAGAAATAATATTTAAGTGGTTAGATGCTGGAATTATTTACCCTATTTCAGATAGTGCATGGGTTAGTCCAATTCAGTTTGTTCCTAAGTAGATGCTGGAATTATCTACCCTATTTCAGATAGTGCATGTGTTAGTCCAATTCACTGTGTTTTTAAGAAATGAGGATTAACTATAACTATAAATGAACAAAATGAACTAAAACCTATTAGATTTCCTAAGAAAGGAGGAGTACCTGTAACTGTGAATGAGCATAATGAGTTAATACCTACTAGACACAGTTCAGGGTGGTGAATATGCATTGATTATAGAAAATTAAATCTTGCCACAAGGAAAGATCATTTTCCACTACCCTTTATAGAGAATATGCATTGATTATAGAAAATTAAATCTTGCCACTAGGAAAGATCATTTTCCATTACCCATTCTAGATCAAATGCTGGATTTTGATTATAGAAAATTAAATCTTGCCACTAGGAAAGATCATTTTCCACTACCCTTTCTAGATTTTATAGAAAATTAAATCTTGCCACTAGGAAAGATCATTTTCCATTACCCTTTCTAGATCAAAAAGGAAAGATCATTTTCCATTACCCTTTCTAGATCAAATGCTGGATAGACTAGCTGAGCATAAGTACTTTTATTTTTTGGATGGATATAATGGTTATCACCAAATACAAATATCTCCTGAGGATCAAGAGATAACAACTTTTACTAGTCCTTTTGGAACTTTTGCTTTTAGAATGATGCCCTTTGGTTTATGTAATGCCCCTGCTACATTTTAAAGATGTATGATGGTAATTTTTTGTGATTTAATTGAAAAAGGGATTGAAGTATTAATGGATGATTTTTCAGTGTTTAGAACTTCATTTAACTCATGTTTAGAACATTTATCTAAAGTTCTTAAGCATTATGAAAAAACAAATTTATTCCTTATTTGGGAAAAATGCCAATTTATGATAGCAGGAGGAATTGTATTAGGTCATCGAATGTCAGAAAATGGTATGGAAGTAGATCCTGCTAAAATTCAACTGATCGCTAATTTTCCTTATCCAAGAAATGTAAGGGAAATTAGGAGTTTCTTAGGACATAATGGATCATTTGTAAGAATTTTCCTTATTTTGTAAGAATTTGATTTTGAAATAATAGATCGAAAGAGGATTGAAAATTAAATTACTGATCATTTGTCTAGGCTTGATTTAGAAAAACCACTATGTTTTGAAAAAAAAATTAATGAACATTTTCCATATGAAAAATTGTTCACTATTAATGAGTGGTGTGTTCCTTGGTATGCCAACATTTTGGACTTCATTGTTAGCGATATTATACACTATGGAATGACATATCAATAAAAGAGGAAATTTATTTTTGAAGCTAAGACATATTTTTGGGATGACCCATTTTTATATAAATAAGAAAAAGACCTAATTATTCAAAGATGTGCTCCATTAGAAGAAACTTATGAGATTATCTAAAAATGTCATAATTCTTAATTTGGGGGATATTTTGGTGTTGATAAAAAAATCATACAAAATTTTAAAATCTGGATTCTATTGGCCTACAATTTTTAGAGATATTAATGCTTATATCAAAACTTATGATAGATGTCAACGAGTAGAAAATATTTCTAGAAGAAATGATATATCCCTCAATTATATGCTAGAAGTTAAAATATTATGATGTTTGGGGATTAGATTTCATGGGACCATTTATACTATCTTTCAGAAATTTATATATTCTGTCAGTAGTGGACTATATATCCAAATGGATAGATGATGTTGCTTTACCTCGATGTGATTCTCAAAGTGTTGCAAAATTTTTGAAAACAAACATATTTTTATAGATTTGGGATGCCGAAAGTTACCATTACTGATGGGGGAAGTCATTTCAGAAATGCCATAGTGGAGAAGTTATTAAAGGAATATCATATAAATCATAGGATTGCTACTGCTTATCATTCTCAAACAAGTGATTTGACTGAATTATCCAATCAAAAAATTAAAAGAATTATGAAAAAATCTGTGAATCCAAAAAAAATGGATTGGTTAGTCAAACTTGACTGCTTTGTGGGCTTATAGGACTGCATACAGAACTCATATAGGAATGTCCCCATATAGGCTAATATTTGGGAAAGCTTGTCACTTACCAGTTGAAATTGAGCATAAAGCATATTAGGCGAATAAAGAGTTCAATTATAACTTGAAAGATGCCGGTGAGAAAAGATTATTGCAATTAAATGGGCTTGAAAAGATAAAGCGCTTTGTGGGAGGCAACCCATAGTTATCAAAGTGTTTTTATTTTGATTGTTATTTTGTGTGTGATTAAGAAAATTAGGGTAGTATTTTTGAAACTATTATGCGTTAGAAAAGATTTTAAAACTTTATTTAGTGACCAAGACTTGTTAGAATGAGAATTTGGATGTTAAGTTGACTGGTGCAAAAATGTGTATAGGCGCCTAAGCGCCAGATCCGATGCCTAACCACGACAGTTTAAACACATGTGCAAAATTAATATTCTAGAAGTTTTAAATGCCAATTAGTTTATAAAAACATGCCAAGGAAGTTTCTAAACGTGTCTAGGAGTTTTTGGAAGGATTTATGTCTATAAATTGAAGGGTTTTGTGCAGGAATTTCACCCCAGATCATTTCTAGCCCTAAGAGTCTAAGAGAAAGTGAGATTTAGAGAAAATGTCTTCATGGGAGAAGGATTTGAAGAAGAAGGAAGAAATCATGAGGAAAAGTTTCATTAGTCAAAGTGCACAAGAAATATACAACGGTTTCTTAGCCATTAGTATTGAAGGGATATCGGAGAAGATCAAAAAAATTGAGAATACTATGACTTTATTGGATACCAAGGTACTTGAGTTGCATGCACATCTAGAGCATATTGCATGGCAATTGAAGATGAAATTTAGACACATAAGTTATATAGATGAAGCAGATAAGGCGATGTTCATAAAGCAGAAGTCGATTGAAGAAGATAGTATCAGAGCTCATCACCACCATTCGTTTTATCAACTCTATATTCCTGGAGAGACTAATGAAAGACAGGAATTGGTTCCTTCGAATAAATAATGAAATTAAGTTTTGTGTTAGAATTTGTGTGTTAGAAGTTGTTGTTTTCAAGTGGTTTAGTGTTTATGTCTGTTTTTAGTATTTATGACTTCTTTATGTGTAATGATTGTTATGTATTTGTATTTAGAAAAATTTCCTCATCGAAGATTGTTTGGAGTGAGAAAAGGTATTTGTAGTTTGTGAATTAATATAAGTTTGTTTGTGTGAAAATTTGTGCTATTTTAGCCTCAAATTGAAATAATTATTATGGAGAATTTTGAGAGAGAGGGGAGTTATAGGAAGTTGAAAATAGTCATTTAAGTGTTATGAGACAATTTAAGGGTGGTTTACTTAGGAAAATAGTGTATTTTACTTTAATTTAAAAATTTTAAAATCATGCACTGGCGCCTTAGGGCCACAACTTGCGCTTACGCTCGAGTAAACTCGAGAGGGAGACGCCTAAGCGCCACTTACCCGCGCTTAACCGCTGGTTCACAAAAACCAGTTCACAAACGGTTAAAAGTGTAATTATGGCCCAAAAATCACCATTTTTACGCCTCCCGTCACCTTCAATCTCTCAAAATCGCGATTTTGGAAGGCTAGGGCACATTTAAAGTGAAGCTTTCTTGGTGGAATCAAGTGAAATTTGCTAGATCCAAGTTCTTGAGGTAAGAGCTTTACTTCTATGCAAAAATTTAGATTTTCACCATGTATTTTGAGCACATTTGGAGAAATTCAAAAATTCACTATTCATGGTGAAAAATGAGAAAAAGATCTATGGAAATTGCATGGGAAGTGTAGATTATACTTTGGAAGTTTAGTTTAGTAATTTAGACTTGATTTTTGAAGTTATGTTTGAAATTTATAAAATTTGTTGAATGGAATCAAGATTGAAGAGGAGCAAATGAAAGAGCCCTTTAATTTCAAGTAAATTAGTTAGTTCGAAGGCTCAGAATAAGTATAGTTATGAGTTGCAATCACAGAAACTGATTGAGGAGCGATGTTTTAGGAATCCAGGTGGAGACATAAAGGATTTGATCGTTCACGGACAGTGGGAAAAATTCTGCTGTTTCTCTGTTGTGGCGGTTATTTCTGTTGTTAGAGAATTCTATGCAAACCTCCTTGAGGCTGAAGACAATAGGGTCATGGTTTGAGGAAAGTTAGTACCTTTTTCACTGGTGGTAATCAACTTGTTTTATCATTTGCCACCTAATACGTTATATTTTTATAAAAATTATAGTCCGACTGAAGTGGAGTTAGACGAGATTATTTCTTTCTTGACTATTGGGAGAGGACTTTGGAAAATCACTAATGAGAGGAGAGTCACTTTCCCAACTTCAAAGTTACGTGCACCTTCAAAGGCCTGACACTATTTTATTTTTGCTAGTCTACTACCAACAATTCATCTGAAGGAACTTACTAGAGAGAGAGTGACGTTAAATTATTGTATCCAGGAAGGAAAGCTCATCAACATAGGAGCTTTGATTTGTCAGACTATCATCAATTCTGTCACTGCCGTTACTACTGCAGGTCTGGGATTTGCTTCCTTGATTTTTTCTGTATGTGAGCAGGCTGGAGTTAAATATGATAGCTGGGAGGAAGTGTTGTTACCTCTAAAACCCATCACTAAGGTGAATGTGAAAACTTATTCTGAGCATTCAATTTTTGGCTGGAGAGGAGGATTTTCCAGAAGCTATGGAATGGAGACGTCTGTTGCTTCTACATCTAGACCATCTACCTCACGTGCTTCTACATCTAGAGGTGAGTCTACTGAGACCCAAGATAAAAATATTACAGAGGATGATAGATAATATTAACTATACCGCTGATAGGGTACAAAATTTAGAGCGGTTTACAGATCATACTGATAGGTATAATAGGAGAAAAAGTGATTATGAAGAGAAATTTCACTCATCTTTGGAGAGCCTCATTAGGGGTAACCAAGGAGTGTAATTTCCTCCATATCCTAGATACCCTGATTATGAGCCTGCAAAAGTTTAGGATAGCAGTGATTCAGAGGATGAAGAGTAGAACTGAGAGATTTATTTTATGACTGTAATATGATATGAATTACGTGGTTTGGGCTTGCTACATTTGAATCTGTGTGTTGGTTTGAACAATGTGATGTGGTTTGTACTTTTATGTTTAAGTGAGAATTGTGATGTGATGTATTTTCATGTTTTGGACTTGAGACATGCTTGTTTACTTGTTTAGATATTGTTATGTGTGAGACTTTTATTTTTATTGTATTGTAATGTTTGTGTTAGTTAGTAGTTTGTTTTAAAAATCTAGGGTAGTAACTATTGTGAGTTTTGTGATTTAGTTAGTTTAGAATTTAACTTAATTTTATCTTTTGTAAAGTTGAAAACCTTGCTAACTTTGGTCTTAAATATTAAATTTCAGAAACTGCTACCCTATATTTTTCTTTTATCATGTTTGTAAGTTTGTTATTATGTTGAGATTGTGAAGTCAAGTTAGCGTGTTAGTTTGCTTTTATATTTATACCCACTATTTAGAAGTTTATTGAATCTCTACATGTTGAATTGAAATGAAAATATTAGAATATTTGATCAAAATTAATTTTACTTCTGTTTTTAGTTTTATACTTGTATCATTAGGATATAAAAATTCCTGTAAGCATGTTGTTCTTATTTTCATTCCTGCTTATATATATTTGATGTTAAACTGTTTAATCTGATAAAAAATTATGATTGGGGGGATGAAAAATATTTTTAAAACTTTAATTTTATTTATTCTCAAATGAACTACAGTGAATTTGATTTGAAAAGAAAAATTGATCATGTATATGAAGTTATATTAGGGAAGTAAAATTTGATTTTAGAAACGAGTAAGTGAATTTAGTTAAAATTTTTAGCAATGAAGAAAAACTTTAAGTTAAAAGTTTTTAGTGTAGAGAATGATTAATATAAGTAACTTTTTTAGTAAGAAACATTGTGTTTTTGAAAATTTTAGAAATTTAGAATTTTAGTTTTAATACTTAAGTTTATTTTATTAAAAATAATTTTCAAAGTTATCATTATATTTATAAGTAAAATTTTTGTATCAGGACTTTGCTTTGGGAATGGAAAGATAGAATTCAAAATTATTAAATGTCTATCCAGACATAGTAATCCTTGCCTAAAAAGAAAAAAAAAAGAAGATAAAGAAAAAAAAAGAGAGAAAATAAAAAAAAGAGAGAAAATAAATAGAAAAAAAAGAAAAAAAAATATAAGGGAGGAGAAGTTTAGGATTTGTGCCTAATCAAAAATTGGTTCTACATTTGATCTTTTTAATGTATAAGACTTGAGAAAATCTTAAGCTTATAGATATAATATAGTAAGTAAAATAATTCTTAATAAAAATTTTTAGGTGGAGATAATAAAAAAACTAAATTCAAAATTTGGAAGACTTGCAATATTTTTGAATTAGATAGGCGCTTATATTTTCATCTTTCTTAACATTAGAAATTTCTAAACCTTAAGTTCATCTCATTTACTGAATATTTCTCCTAAATTGAACTACTATATTTCTAAATCTAAATTTTAATAACTCCTAAAGAAACTCATATACATATCATACATATTTTATTTTTAAAGATTGAAGTGTCACTTAAGGACAAGTAACATTTTAGGTTTAGGGGATTTTTATATGCCTAAAATATATAGTGTTTTTAGACACATTTTTATACCTATTTTTGAGATATTCCACTTTAATGGAAAGTATTTTTGTGTTTTTCTTTCAGATACATGTAAAAAGGTGAAAAATGCTTAAATGAGTGAAAAATGATCAAATTTGGAGCAGAATAGGTGAAAAATGTGCAAAAGTGTTTTGGCGCCTAAGCGCCGGGTAAACAGAGAAGGCCGCGCCTAAGCGCTAGAGGCCCCACGCTTAAGCGCCAATGACAGTTATTGGACGAGTAAATTTGATTTTTGCAAAAATTATTGCCAAAGGATGCATCTCTTGGGGAAATACATCGAATCAAGGCACATTTTGAAGAGATACCAAGACACCTTTCGGAGAATTATAAAAGAAAGAAGGCTGGGACTTTGAAAGAGGTCCTGAAAGTACTAGAAAAGTTTTGAAAGTTCAAAAATTGGGGAGTTAGTTGGAGAGATTTTCAGGCACCACATATTTATCCTTTTTTATTTTAGTTTTATATTAAGTGTTGTAAAAGAGAAGAAATTCAAAGGAACTTCAAGAGTTTGGTGGAGAATTTTTGATAAGTTTTTATCTTTTGTTTTAGACTATTTTTGGTTTTAATTGAGACTTGTTGTTGGTTTACAATGACTTCTACATTTAAACTAACGTGTGGTGTTGTTTTCTTCATAAATTTTGAGTAGTTTTCCTTATCTTTCTTCTTAAAATGATAAGTAATTAAATGTTGGATGAAAGTTGTGAAGAGTATTGATCTTTAAAGTTGGAAGAAGTTGTGATGATTTAAATCCATGTACTTCATTTACTTATATATTTGGCTAATCCAAATGTTAAAATTTGTTGTGAGAACATTTAAGAACCAGGATGGTATTGTCTCAGTCAACAATTGGAAAGAATCACATGAGGTTGTATGAATGAGAATGTAATTCATATGATTTAGTGCAAATAAATTTGGAAATAATGTTAAAATTTGTTGTGAGAACATGTAAGAACCGGGCTGGTATTGTCTAAGTCAACAATTGGTTAAAATTTATTGTGAGAACATGTAAGAACCGGACTGGTATTGTCTCAGTCAACAATTAGAAAGAATCGAATGAGCTGTATGAATGAGAATGTAGTTCATATGATTGAGTGCAAATAAATAGGGAAATATTCATTGAAGTGTGTAAAGTTAGAGGACTTTAAAGTGACAGGTTAAAGCCCCCAACTTGGTTTAGTGTTTTAGGTTTTGATACGAGATGTTAGCCCCCAGGTGGAGGGAATCGGGGGAACTCTAGAGTGAAAGCTAGTATCTTCCCTGCCTAGCCGGTCTTCAGAACTATTCAAACTTTAAATTAGCCAATGTTCTGTATAGCATCTCTAGTAAGGGTAAAGAATATTATTGCTCTTATTTGACACAACACAATATGCATACTTCCACAATAAAATTCTTATACTTATTACTAATTCATGATAAGGAGAAAGATATTTTCATATTTAGTAGTTTTCTTCTACAAAAAACTCAAGTTATCTTTTTAAGTTTGTACTGTTTTTATCAAAATATAAAAATTATCAAAAATATTTAAACATTATTTACTGCGAAAACGTCTTTAGTTTAAATAGTTTTCTTTTTAAAAATAGAAAGTTTTTTAAAAAGTGCATTTTGCATATCTTCTCTATGGGTTCGATATTCAGGTCTTAATCAAAAAGTTTTATATTACTTGATAACGTTATTACTTGCGTAGTATCCCAATATATATAAATTAAAAGTTAAATTCTTATTTTTATTTAAGATCAAGTTTTTGGTTTGTCGACACTATTTTAGTTTGGGAAATTGCCCGTAAGAAGCTGTCGGTTACCGAAATTGAAATCTCGTCGCCTGCTTCGAGAGGAAATTTAAGTTTAGAAAAATATGAAATCAAACTAATCGCATATTTTTCATAGTTTAAATGAAAGAGCGTTATACCCCAGACTCTGTATCTATCCCGAAGGATAAAAACAAGACTTGAGGATGAGACTCGATCAAATAAACTGAGAAATATATGACGTCCATTTGGTATGCGAAACTGTTTTATTTGCTGACAATTTCCCCTATTTAATATGAAGAATTAAATAGAGTTTATATTAAGCTGGGTTTGGAAAAGTTTTCTATAAGAGCAAGCCCCTATAGTTAATTACATCTTAAATGACCAAAGCCACCTAAGAAAACTTTCGATAAAAATCAGAAAATATTACCTTCAAGGATTTCAAAAAGATAAGACTGTTCAACGAGATCAGACAGAGAGGTGTGAAATGAGATTGGCTCGATTTTGGAGCATTTTGTTTCTAGAATCCAAAGGAGAAAAGACTAGGGGATGGCATGGATCCAGAGGAGAACCTCGGTGACTTCCCAAGATATCCTATTGTTTGGCTTCAATTTTGAAAAGAAATATTTAGGTGTTTCATCCTGTCAATTTTATTAATTTAGGACTTACATTCGTGTGAAACAATCACATAAATGGCCTGAAAGATGTGAAGGTTTAGGTCGCGACGAACGACAACCTCAAAATCCTAAGCGAGTTAGGGCTTATATTATACAACAGAGCTGTACAAAGGCCTAAAGATGTGTTGAGGATTTATGTTGCACTAGGCTGACAACCTTGAAATTCTATGGCTTGTTATTTAATTTTAAGAAAGGAATAGTTTAGTTGGTGTAGACATGTTCTGCTGTTGAAGATGGCCGTGCTGCCCACCATGCTAGCTCCAAGCTCCTTTTCGTGACGAGTTTGAGTTTTCTAGGGTGTCAAGTTATGATGTCAAATCAAGTGGCCCTATGATTTTAGTTCCTTAAATTTTGTAGGGAATGTTAAAGTTGACTGAGTGACACCAGTTAGGATCCTACGGTTCCCTCGTTCCGGCACCACTATTTTTTATTGGATTCACTTAGTTTAAATGAATTTATTAAACTCATCCTAATAAGTTCCATACTTTCATTTAGACCGTGAGAAGCCTCATTAGCAATCGTAGGTTACCTCCTCCGAAGGATTCTCGATCATTCGATAGAGACATCTTAATGTAGTTGTAGTTGTTATTTTGTGTGATGTTTGTGATTAAATCTTGAGTTGTTTTATATTTTGAATGTTGTGGCGGTGAATTTTATCTTGGTTGATTTTAGTTTTGGTTTCGTTTTATATTTTGAATGTTGTGGCGGTGAATTTTATCTTGGTTGATTTTAGTTTTGGTTCTGGTTATGGTTGTATATTTTGAATGTTGTGGCGGTGAATTTTATCTTGGTTGATTTTTAATTTTGGTTTTGGGTATATTTTGAATGTTGTGGCGGTGAATTTTATCTTGGTTGATTTTAGATTTTGGTTTTGGTTTTGGTTTTATGGCTATCCTGATAGTTGTAGTTTTTATACAGGGTGACATCGTTGTTTAACATGCAAGTTTGTGTTTTGTTCGTACATGCAGGTAAGTATGCACAATGTGGAAAGTTTAAGAAAAGACAATGCTGTAAACTATAAAACTGTACCTGACGAGTCTTCTCGTTCCACTACCTGAAACTCAAAATACATGTTAGAGTATTTTATGTAAAGTAGAAAAGTAAGGTTTTGGTGACCTACCTAAACCTAGGTCATATCTTGGTGGGTCCCTATTAATTTGATGAAGGATGATTTTGTTAAGCAAAACATATTAAGTTTAGTAGATATCTGAGGCATCCAACAAATCTGGAGAAAGAAGCAGGTCGATGCTTCCCTCTCATCACCTGGTGAAAATCCTTGAGATCTTTTTAAACATATTATGTTGCTTAATAACCCATCCTGTAAATACCTTTAATGCTCAGTGAACATTAGTGTTTCAATTATCCTTAAGAGTAGGGTAATTATCACATATAACTTAATTTGAGAATTATGTAGGTGAAGACCCTTAAAAGGGGCAAGTTAATGTTATCAAGGCACTCAACCAACTTTCTAATTTGGGCTTGTAGTGTTCCAAAGGTGTTTAATTTTAGCTATGCCCACTTTTTCTAATTCTTGTTTAGCCAAATTTGATTTAGCTTAGGTCACTACTAAGACCTTAAGATTTTGGTTGATGTCTTAGAAAGAGATTAAAATTTTAAGTGATGATGATTCATTTTTGAAAGTCATTTGAACATCAAATAGGGGTATTAAATTAGTGAGTTATTAACACCCAAAACTTTACCCCCTAAGTCTCGAATCATTTGTTTGACTAGACTTCCAAATTTTACAAATTTAAGGAAATTACAAATTTATTTTTTAATTAACAAAAGTGAGATTGGTTTCTACTAATTAATCCCCCTTTTTGTTTAAATCATCCTAATGAATTAGTTAAAATCAGAGGTTACCATTTTCCCTCTTTGAATAAGCATAATGTTAATTAAGGCCAAACTTCAAAAATTACACTTTTGCCCTAAGGCTCTATCACTTCATAATTTGTCAAATTTAATTCAAATGACTTTGAAATTTTTATCTTATTTTACTCATGGGTCAATTAAAACATCAGAGAAGAAAATGTGATTTTTCAAAATTTAATTTAATTTACATAATTATGTTTATGAAAAAATAGGAGTTTTCAAAGAAAATTCCATTACTTGACCAAGGCACAACTAAATCCTTTGAAATTCTTACTGGAGATAGACTTAAATAAGAGAACCACTTGTATCTAAGTTCATGATTTATTGAGTTTTTCCTGAATTACTAGAATTATTTTAAGTACTGGAGTATTTATTAATTATAAAATATTTTAAGAGTTGAAAATTAAGTTTTATGTTTTTGAAAAATCTCCTTGATGTCAGAGAACCTAGAAAAGCAAATTTTACATATTTGAAATTTTTTCCTTGATTTATTAGAATTATTTTCGTGAAAATCCATTTTTTAGCCTTTAAAAATTACTTTAAGCTTTAAAATTCAATATCTTCGTTTAGAAAGTCAGGAAAAATATTCTAATTGTTCCTAAATGCTTAGAAAATAATTTAGAACATTTTCATGAGTTTATTTTTTAATTTTTATCATTTTTTAATTTTTTTAGTATTTAAAAATAGGCTAAAAATGAGATTTTTATTTTAATCACCATTTTATTTTTAGAGAAACCATCTAATCACAGAGAACTCCAAAAACTCATTTTCATAAATTTTTAAGTTATATTTTGATTATTAAAAAATTATTTATTCTAAAAAATGTCATTTAACTTAGAAAATCAATTTGAGTTATCAAATGAGTTCAAAATGTTTTGAAATTCTTATGGGGAGTTCTCTTAGTCTTAAACAACAGTGGAAATTAAAAATCAAGTCATTTTCATGTTTGTATTTTCCAAAATTAATTATCATTGTGTTTTACGATTTGTGAAGATTAGGTGCATTTTGAATGACTTGGCTCATGAAAGATTTTTCAAACAGTTCTCTAGTCATAGTAGACCTACTAAAATTTTATTGGATTTTTTTAAGCAACATGTTAATTATTATGATTAATTTATTCAAATAATAGACATATGCTTGAAAAATATGGCTCTCTATCTAGAGGTTTCTCCTGACTTTAGAAAAATTAGGTAATGTTTCTCTTAGCAGAGACTACAACATGTCAAAATGCAAGCCATGGAGAAATGCCTACATGCATGGAGAGTTAACAGACACCTAACCCTAATTGATATATTAAAATTGAAATACACATCAATTAGACTTAAAATTATTTCCACATTGTTTTTCTCTGTTCACTGAGCAAGAGGATATTTTTATTTCATTTTTATGATTTTTTTACACTAAGATATGGATTTTTGAAGTTAGGGAGCATTTTTTGATTTATTTAATTCTCTATTTATCTATTTAAATGTGTGGCACCACGTAAACCTACGTCTGCTCCGAAGCTCCATGCGACGCACTCTTATTTGAGGCCGCAATCCACCTTAGTGGTGACTCGGCCTGCGGTTCGTGTAAGGGAACATTGTCCGGCTTGATCTCATCCGTTGATGAGATAAACGTGTGATCAGACGGCTCTCCATCATCGTCCCCAATGGCCTAGCCGGAGAACCGTCCATCTTCAAGGCTTGATATCTCCCTCATTTCTCAACCAAATTGAATGATTTTTTTTTTTTAAATTGCTCGTCTAGACTAGAGGAACATATCTATATGGTTAAGATGCCATGAAATTAAGCCTAAGAAAATGGAGAATCGAAATAGGCTCAGGAAGAGAGGGAGTTCAATACCTTTGCTCTGAGAAGGGAAGCTTTAATTAGAGGTGCACAACACGTTTGTTGAGATACACAGAGGCTAGGGATTTAGTCTCTTGTTGTGGTGTAAGGTCTAGGTATGAATTCGACAAAGCTCGATTTCAGGTGTTGGTCTAGAGCTATGTTAGGGTCTTTGTAGAAGGGTAATTTGATAGGGCTTCTTCTTCTTCTTTCACTATAGTGATGGCGTAGGTAAGTTTAATTTAAGTTTGGTAGATTGTGGAGGTTTATTGAGCTCTGTCCTTATTTTAGGCAGAAGTGTGAGCTCAAAATTGAGCTTCCACAGTGGGAATCAGTGGGGGAAAGTGGTTGGCTTGAGCTGAGGGGGTCTCAAAGAGTCTCTGTGAGAAATTTGGAGGGCTCTCTCTAAGAAAATTTTTAACTCTACCTCAATGGCCGTGGATGGGAGCTTTTATAAAAATTGGTTTAGGCTAGCTGCCAGGGCCAATGTTTGGGTGCAATGTGATGCTTAGCTGGAGGGAAGAGGGGCTCTAAAATTTAAATTGGGTGAGATGGCCTCTAGGTTTGAATTGGGTGAAGTTTAAGAGGGGGGTGGCCCTCAATTTTGGCTTCTCCAGTGACTAGGCCGGCCGACCATGGAAGGGGGAGGTGGCTAGGAGTTTAGGAACCTCAGGGGAATCTGTCAAAGAAATTAACTTAAATTGGTGGGAGGATTAGGCAATAAATCCATTAATTTGGGGGAACCTTGGTCCATAGCTTATTTAGCTTGGGTTAGGTGGTCTTGGCTCAGTCCTAGGGTTCCTAGGATTGGCTGTGGTGGAGTTAAATTGGTCATGTTGAGTTTAATTTGGTCATGGGTCCATTTAAGTTTACATGGTCATGGGTTGGGTTTGTATTAGGCTAGCCATCATTTTAAGCCTAATTAAATTGTGCATTTGATGTAGATCATTGTAAGAAACATTTTTGGTGAAGGGTTGAAGTGATTTTGAGTTCAATTAGAGGGACAATTTGAAGGATTGTGGAGATTTGGTCATTTTGGGCATGTTGGGCTAGACTTGGGTCTAGATTGGGCTAGCCTTGGGCTAAGTCCAAAGTGATTGTTGAAAATTTCCAATAGTAACATCATAAAGAGTTTTCAACATGAATTGGGAGCCAATTTTGGGGCTAAAGCATTCAATTTGTTGAAATTTGAAGATAGTCAATTTTGGGCAAATTTGGGGGTTTTTGGACTTGGGTCAAAATTGAGTGCAATTGAGGCTTTGCCAAGGCCAATTGAAGGTCAAGTTTGATGTATAGAGATATTATGAAGAGTTGACAACATTAATTGTGGCAAATTAAGTGGGTTATAAGTTCAATTTGGTGAGATTAAGTCATGTGACCGAAATTGGGGATTTGATCTAAATCAAAGTTGGGCTCAAAGCATGGGCCAATTAAGCCTAGATTTGGGTTAAATTGGTCATATTAATGGTGAATTTGAGTTTATAATTGAAATTGGGGGAAATGGGGACCAATTTGATGGACATTTGAGTTGGATTTTGGGAGATTGGGCCTTTAAAGGCAATTTCGAGGTTTTGAACAAAGATGGTAAAAATGGCTAAATTGGTCATGTGGTGGTTTAGAAAAGTGAAATTGGGAATATTTGGAGTATTTTGGAAATTTATGGGATTTTTTGGATTTTGGGCTAAGGAGGGGTGTTTTAATAATTTGATAATTTTTTGGTAATTTTGGGTAATTTGGGTATTTTAAAAAGGTTTAAAATGACTTTTGAACAAATTTATGTATTTTGGATAAAATTGGAAATTTTGGCCAAATTTAGGGTTTTAAGGGTACTTAGGTAATTTGGGGGAGTTTAGTGGCAAAATGTTAAGTTGGGCATTTTGGTAGAGTTGGAGTGCCAACCATCATTAATAAGCCATGGACCAATGGAAACTCCATTTTGGGTCCTCTATGTACTGGTCTTAGCTAAACCCTAGCCTAGGGCTAGTGGGTTTAGACATGAGCATCCCAAAATATTAAGGGATTAACGTCAAAAAAATTTTGGGTTTGCATTTGTGAATGATTGTAAGTGAGGTGATTGATGGTGAGTGCCTTAGCTCTAAACCAACTCTCAGGGCCAACCCTAAGGTCCAAAAGTCCTATAAGAACTCTTCTTGAGCTCCCCTATAGTGACCTCACCTACTAAGTACTAGAGGTTAAGAACAAAATGTAGAACTTCAAGTTGATTAAAGAGGAGTTTAAAATTTCTAATGGTGAGGGTTCCTTTTCTAGTTTTCTAGGAATAGTCAACAGGAAGTCCTAGGGCAAGGCCATAGGCTACTAAAGAGGAACACTAGACCTCAACCTAAAATGAGGTCAACAAATAGACCCCTAATAGGTGTGGTGTGCTGGGCAAAGCACACAACGCGTATTGGCGTTGACCGACGAGATCAACAAAACCAATACAAACTACTAAGTCAAGAGACATAGAAGGAGTGTGGGATTGTGTGTGTTATTTGCTTCTGCTGGGGAATATAGTAGGTGAACATTTGATCAAATTCAATAAGTACGGACTCTCGCTGCGGATTGGAGAGTGGATTTTGAGTTATGAGATTTCAGAAATTTATAGAAGATGAGAATCAGAGTGTAAGTGCTGACCCCGGGGTGGGATTTGAAATTAAAGTATTAATTTTAGAAGAGGGTCGAAAGTTAAGGACCAATCATGAAAAGAGAGGAATCAGAAATTAGGGATTAATCCCACGATAAGGATTGACAGTTAAGGATCAATCACAAGAGAGAGGGTTGGAAGGTAGTGACTGACCTCAAAAGGGTGAATCAGAGGTTAAGGACTGATTCTAAAATTAGAATTGAAAGGTAGTGATCAATCTCAAAAAAGAGCATCGGAAGGTAAGGACCGACCTCAAAAGTAGTGAATCAGAAATTAGGGCCTGACTCTAAAATGAGAATTGAACGGTAAGGATCAATCTCAAAAGAGAGCATTGGAAGGTAAGGACCGACCTCAAAAGGGTGAATCAGAAATTAGAGACTGATTTGAAAATGAAAATTGAAAGGTAAGGATCAATCTCAAAAGAGAGTGTCGAAAGGTAAGGCCCGACCTCAAAAGTATTGAATCAGAAATTAGGGACTGATTCTAAAGTGAGAATTGAAAGGTTAGGATCAATATTAAAAAAGTAAGGACCGACCTTAAAAGGGTGAATTAGAAATTATGGAGTGATTTGAAAATGAGAATTGAATGGTAAGGATCAATCTCAAAAAGAGATCACAGAAGGTAAGGACCGACCTCAAAAGGGTGAATAAAAAATTAGGGGCTGATTCAAAAATGAGAATTGAAAGGTAGTGATTAATCTCAAAAAGAGAGCGTCAGAAGGCAAGGACCAACCTCAAAAGGGTGAATCATAAATTAGGGACTGATTCAAAAATGAGAATTGAGAATTTAAAGGTAAGGATCAATCTCAAAAAGAGAGCATCAGAAGGTAAGGACTGACCTCAAAAGGGTGAATCAGAAATTAGGGATCGATTCAAAAATGAGAATTGAAAGGTAGTGATCAATCTAAAAAAGAGAGCGTCGAAAGGTGAGGAACGACCTCAAAAGGGTGAATCAGAAATTAGGGACTGATTCAAAAATGAGAATTGAGAATTGAAAGGTAAGGATCAATACTATTTGTTTTCCTTTATTCACTGGAGTTGTTCTCGGGGGAAACACTTTCCTGCTCCTCAAGTTTATTTCTGTAATTTCTTCTTCTTATGGTACCTTTGTTGAATTTTTTGGTGTTTCTTCTTTTTCGGAAAGATCTAGGTTGATCACAAGCGGTGTACTGTGGTGCTCGAGGATTGGCTCCTCACTTACAATGCTATCGTAGTCGTTGTCATTGATGTCTTCTTCAGTCTTGTTAGCGAGTTTGTCAGACTCAAGCATGATTTGAGGATCATTTCGGGAATCGAGATTGAAGTTAAATTGGTCATAATTGATTACGTCATCACTAGAAATTGTTAAAACGTATCCAAAATCATGACCATTATATTCATAAGACACCGTAGGGACAAAAAGATAATCATACAAGGTTCGAGGCGAGGATTTTCTTCCCCGAATCTGAGACAACCAATCTATCAGAGGAAACCCCTATCATACCCTCCGTGCTATTAAATTTCACGGTGGCATTCTTCTTTCTCTTTGTCTTTGACAATGACGGCTTTTGTGGTGAAATCTTCATCTCATGCTTGATAGGCTGAAGACTCTAAACGGAAGTTTGTTTTGACACATTCTGGATTTGGTTCAATATTTTCTTAGATGATTTGCTCCAGACCGCACTCCATCCATCTTTTCCAGTGTATGCGGAAGATTGTCTTGATGAAATCTGGATTTGATTTAGGACCCTCTTGAGTTTGTCCTAAGTTGTACTCCATCCCTTTTCTCCGGTGTATGGATCAATCAGAGAAATTGGCTCGGCTGTAATCATATTTATGGAATTCTTTTAAATATTCTTTTGGGATTATTATATTCTCTTCTTTAAGGTTCTTCTTGAGCCAATCTTTAAAAGTGAAGCATTCTTATATAGTGTGTCCCAACAATCGGTGATACGAGCAATAATTTCGTTCATCCTTTTTATTGACCCCTTCTGTCTTCTTTGGCTCAGATAATTTGAACTAAGGCTTCTTCATCAGACTTCTGAACATTTTGGATATGGCTTCTTCTTTAAAAGAATATACCATTTTCTGTCATTTTGCCAGAGAAATTCTCTTATTATGAGATGACCCTCCTTGAGGTGATAGCTGGCTGGACTGACTACTCTGTTTCTGAGCCTACTGTGATGAAGACTGACAAGGATTTTCTTGCATATATCTTCATTGGTTGTTTTCCTTTTTTGACGGTCGCTACTGTTCTTGATTTATTTTTAAACACTCTTGCTGCCTTGGACTTCTCGTGCGAATCCATATGTTTGATTTCTTCTTGTAGACTGCTGGCTTTACTGAGTAGCTTCTCAAAGGATTTGATGGCAAGTCCCTTGAGCATGAAAGCTATCGAGCCATGAATGCTTTTAAGTAAAATCTTAATTGCATGATGTTCCTGTAGTTGAGGTTCACATTTCGTGCTAAGGTTTCACCACCTCAAAATGTAGTCCACCAAAGTCTCATTGGGCTTTTGCTTTTCAATCATGAGCTCTCTTATAGAGACATGGTGTTATGCTCTAACAAATCTATTCATAAATAGTTGTTCCAACTCGGCAAATGTCTTCACTGATGCATTGGGTAAATCGACATACCAATTGAAGGCGACCCCTAACTAGCTGCTAACAAATTACTAGAAGATAAAGCTTCATGATTTCTTATGTTGCCACAACTGGCTTGGAAGTGTGTTATATGCTGTCTAGGCTTTCCAACCCCGTCGAATATCATAATGTTTGGGGCCATGAAACCCTTGGGAAATGGTACAACATCGAATTCTTCCAGATAAGGTCTACCCTTTAGAACCAATGCACCACCCTTGGATTGGGTTAAGGCCTCCAAAACTTGCTCGACCATTTGCTTAAATTCTTTCTCTGGTATGGCGCTTGATGGAGAATCCTTTTTTGGTTGCTCATCTCTGTTTGCCAAGGAAACTTCTCTTCTTTCATCTGTAATGTGTATTATCTTCGATTGGTTGATATATGGAGATGCTAGTTGCAGTGCTTGAATGGTGGCCATGACAGTCATGACTGCGACCATCTCTTCTATCCTTTTCTCTAGTTGACTGACTTGTTCATCCCTTATAAGGATAGCCCTGCGCAGCTCATCTACGACATTATCTTCGACGAGAGGTTGAGCCTCACGCATAGATGTAGCGGCTTTGGTTTTGATGACATGGACATCCATGAAATCTTCTTCAAGGTAGTCGTTATAGTCAAAATCTTCATCATTATTGTCGATGGAAACTTTGCGTTCCTGAGCCAACTCAGAAATCTTGGCCCTGAGCTTTCAAATTTTTCTTCGATCATTGATTCTTTGATTATTCTAAGATCTCGAGGACTCTACTGGACCTCCTCCTCTTGTTCTTCCATTTTTTTGGCAATCACTGCGACGATGTCAGATGCTTCGGACCCTGGCGTCATTCCATGATCTTGCCCTGCGGGCTCACTGGACTTTATTGGTACAGCGACCTTGGGTATCCATACCTTTTTATTTGATGATGATACTTCAGGATGGAGTGTCCTAGCAGAAACATCGGTATGTTGAGGAAGACTATGCTCCCCATGGTGTAGACCAGCTACAGTATTGGGTAATTTCTTTGTCTTTTCCTTTGGAATTTAGGGATGTCTTTGTAGTGGGTGATTGGTAGGATTCTTGGACCGAGTCTTGACTTAACAGATCGATGGCCTACCGTCCTGGCGACGACAGACTCGGTGGTTATTATGGTGGTATCAACTCTGCTCCAGAAGGGAAACCAGATAGGAATATGCATAAGAAAAGCCTCAGTTAACTTCTAAGATATTTTGGCAGATCTAACGCCTTTAAAATGTTTTTCTTCATGAGAGGGAATATTGCATGTCCCACTTGTTTAAGTAGTTCACTCACTGAATAGCCTTCTTTGGTGGCTAGCCTCTGAAAAACTGATCTGACTCGGGTGATAGGAGTATGTATCTTTCTTTCCACACCCTGTCCATCAAATCATGGTAATGCAGCGACGATCTTCTGGATAATTTCGTACCCGTTGGTATCCATCAAAGGATGGAATCTACTTCCTCGCAGAAGTGGATATACTTTTGGTAATTCTAACTCCTCTTGGTGAGGTTCTTCATCAGTAGGTACTTTCTTAGGAGCCTAAGCTTTAGTATCACTCCAAACTCCTCTTGCTACGGTTTCTCCTTTGGGTTTGGGTTAGCGGTGCAGTCTTTGAACCCGACCCGCTTTCGAACACTGATGGCGGGACAACTATTCCCTCAGTCGGATCTTCAATGATCATTACTTCTTTCCCTTTAGCAGCAGCGGGGACAGCAGGTTTGGTAGGTGCCACGGTGGGAATAACAATCTTAGCCTTCTTATAAGAAGGAAATTCTTGAAGACAGTTTAGGTTGAATTCAGTAGACGGCTCCTGAATTTTTGGAGCAGTGACTTTCATCACGATGAACAAAGCCTTCTCGATAATAACCTCGAGGTCTTCAAATTTGGCTCCAAACTTAATGGTGGGAGCAATGTTGTGGGCTTCATGGCTTGTCGGCAAGTTGCACGAAACGGCCTAGGCAGCAGCTTTAAAACAGAAAGTTTTGGGGTTAGCTATATGGCCAAAACCTTGTAATCTTTAGTGCAAGCACTGAAAATTTACAGAGGTTGGCCTGTAGACCGAGTAAATTTTAGTTTGTGGGGATTTTTTTTTAATTTTTAGTAAAAAGGTAATTTGAAAGTAGAAAAAATTAATTAATATAAGAAAATTTTAAAGCGCGCGCAGCACAACACAATTTGATTTAGTTTGCAAAATAGCAAATCAGATTTGGAAGGGAAATGTGAAGTGTTTAGGACCCAGTGCGGGACCCATTTAGCAGCACACAATGCCTAGGTGGAATTAGTCCACAAACACAACTAGTGGGGTCCGACCCCACATGAAGATTTAAAGAGTCCTTAATGGCCTTCTGAACCCCTCTGTTCAAAGGTGATTGAACAGACAGTCCTGAAGTTCAAAGAGTTGGTCGTACTTTCCCAAGACAGAAATGGGTAAAGTATGTCAACGGAAGAATGACAATTTGACCCAAGAGGGACATGGACACATTATCAATCATTGAAGATAGTACTTTCCTGATTTAAGTGGAAAGAGAAACTTTCCCCAGTGGAGTCGCCAGAAGCTGTTGGCACTATTTTGGTTTGGGGAGTTGCCCGTAAGAAGCTGTCGGTCACCGGAATCAAAATCTTGTCGCCCACTTCAGGAGGACATTTAAGTTTAGAAAAATATGAAATCAAACTAAATCCATATTTTTCATAGTTTAAATGAAAGAGCGCTATACATCAAACCCTGTATCTATCCCGAAGGATAAACATAAGAATTGAGGATGAGGCTCGATCAAATAAACTGAGAAATATATGACGTCCGTTTGGTATGCAAAACAATTTTATTTGCCGATAATTTCCCCTATTTAATATGAAGAATTAAATAGCGTTTATATTAAGCTGGGTTTGGAAAAGTTTTCTATAAGGGCAAGCCCCTGTAGTTAATTACATCTTAAATGACCAAATCCACCTATGAAAATTTTCGATAAAAGTTAGGAAATATTACTTTCAAAGATTTCAAAAAGATAGGAATTTTTAACGAGAATGAACAAAGAGGTGTGAAATGGGATTGGCTCAAGTTTGGAGCATTTTGTTTTTGGAATCCAAAGGAGAAAGGACTAGGGGATGGCATGGATCCAGAGGAGAACTTTGTTAACTTCCCAAGTTATCCTATTATTTGGCTTTAATGTTTAGGAGAAATATTTAGGTGTTTCATGCTGCCAATTTTATTAATTTAGGACTTACTTTTGTGTGAAACAATCACACAAATGACCTGAAAAATGTGAGGGTTTAGGTCGCGATGAACGACAACCTCAAAATCCTAAGCGGGTCAAGGCTTATATTATACAATAGAGCTGTACAAAAGCCTAAAGATGAGTTGAGGATTTATGTTTCACTAGGCAGACAACCTCAAAATCCTATGGCTTGTTATTTAATTCTAAGGATAAAATGGTTTAGTTGGTGTAGACATGTTCTCCTGTTGAAGATGGCCGTGCTGCCCACCATGCTAGCTCCAAGCTCCTTGACATAACGAGTTTGAGTTTTCTAGGGTGTCAAGTTATGATGTCAAATCAAGTGGCTCTATGGTTGTAATTCTTTAAATTTTATGGGGGATGTTAAAGTTGATTAGAGCGACACCGATTAGGATCCTACGGTTCCCTCATTCCGGAACCACTATTTTTTATTGGATTCACTTAGTCCAAATGAATTTAATAAACTCAACTTAATGAGTTCCATACTTTCATTTAGACTGTGGGAAGCCTTATTAGCATCCGTAAGTTACCTCCTTCGAGGGTTCCCGATCATCCGATAGAGATGTCTTAATTTAGTTGTAGTTATTGTTTTGTGTGATGTTTGTGATTAAATCTTGAGTTGTTTTATATTTTGAATGTTTTGGTGGTGAACTTTATCTTGGTTGACTTTAGATTTTGGTTTTGGTTTTGGTTTTTTGGCTATCCTGATAGTTTTAGTTTTCATGTAGGGTCACATCGTTGTTTAGCATGCAAGTTTGTATTTTGTTCATACATGCAGGTAAGTAAGCACAATATGGAAAGCTTAAGAAAAGACAAAGCTGTAAAGTATAAAAGCGTACCTGACGAGTCTTCTCGTTCCACCACCTGAAAAACAAAATGCATGTCAGAGCATTTTATGTAAAGTGGAAAAGTAAGGTTTTGGTGACCTACCTTAACCTAGGACATATCTCTGTGGGTCCCTATTAGTTTGATCAAGGATGAGTTTGTTAAGCAAAACATATTAAGTTTAGTAGATCTCCGAGGCATCCAACAGATCTGGAGAAAGAAGCAGGTCCATGCTTCCCTCTCATCACCTGGTGAAAGCCTCAAGATTTTTAAACTTATTATGTTGCTTAGTAACCCATTCTGTAAATACCTTTAATGCACAGTGAACATTAATGTTTCTATTATCCCTAAGAGTAGGGTAATTATCACATATAATTTAATTTGAGAATTATGTGGGTGAAGACCCTTAAAAGGGGCAAGTTAATGTTATCAAGGCACTCAACCAACTTTCTAATTTGGGCTTGTAGTGTTCCAAAGGTGTTTAACTTTAGCTATGTCCACTTTTTCTAATCCTTATTTAACCAAATTTGATTTAGCTTAGGTCGCTACTAAATCCTTAAGATTTTGGTGGATCTCTTAGAAAGAGATTAAAATTTTAAGTGATGATGATTCATTTTTGAAAGTCATTTGAACATCAAATAGTGGTATTAAATTAGTGAGTTATTAACTCCCAAAACTATACCCCTAAGTCTAGGATCATTTATTTGACTAGACATCCAAATTTTAATAATTTAAAGAAATTACAAATTTATCCTTTAACAAAAGTGAGATTGGTTTCTACCAATTAATCCCACTTTTGGTTTCAACATCCAAATGAATTAGTTAAAATCAGAGGTTAGCCTTTTCCCTCTTTGAATTTAGCCTAAATATTAATTAAGGCTAAACTTCCAAAATTATACTTTTGCCCCTAAGACTCTATCACTTCATAGTTTGTCAAATTTAATTCAAATGAATTTGAAATTTTTATCTTACCTTACTAATGGGTCAATTAAAACATCAGAGGAGAAAATGTAATTTTGTCAAAATTTAATTTAATTTGCATAATTATTTTTACGCAAAAATTGGATTTTTCAAAGAAAATTACATAACTTGACCAAAGCAAAGCCTAATCCCTTAAATTTTTTACTGGAGGTAGACTTAGATTAGAGAACCAATTGGACCAAATTTCATGATTTATTGAGTTTTTTTTCTGAATTATTAGAATTATTTTATGTTTTGGAGTATTTATTAATTATAAAATATTTTAAGAGTTAAAAATTAAGTTTTATGTTTTTGAAAAATCTTACTAAGGTCAAAGAACCTAGAGAAGCAAATTTTACATTTTTTAGATTTTTCCTTTGATTTATTGGAATTATTTTGGTGAAAATCCATTTTTTAGCCTTTAAAAATTACTTTAAGCTTTAAAATTCAATATCTTCATTTAGAAAGTGAGAAGAAATATTCCAATTGTTCATAAATACTTAGAAAACAATTTAGAACATTTCCATGAATTTTGTTGTTTTTGTGATTTTTATCATTTTTTAATTATTTTATTATTTAAAAATAGGCTAAAAATGAGATTTTTATTTTAATCACAACTTTACTTTTAGAAAATTCCTAAGATCACAGAGAGCTCAAAAAACTCATTTTCATAATTTTTATGTTATATTTTGATTATAAAAAAATTATTTTAGTGTCAAAAAATGTCATTCAACTTAGAAAATCAATTTGAGTTATCAAATGAGTTTAAAATATTTTGAAATTTTTATGGGGAGTTCTCTTAGTCTTAAAAACTAGTGGGGATAAAAAATCAAGTCATTTTGATGTTTGTATTTACCAAAATTAATTATCTTTTTGTTTTAGGGTTTATGAAGATTAGCTGCATTTTGAATGACTTGGCTCATGAAAGATTTTTCGAATAGTTCTCTAGTCATAGTAGACTTACTAAAATTTTCTTGGATTTTTTAAAGTAACATGTTAATTACTATGATTAATTTATGCAAATAATAGACATATGCTTGAAAAATATGGCTATCTGTCTAGAGGTCTCCCTGACTTTGAAAAAATCAGGGAATATTACCCTTATTAGAGGCTACAACATGTCAAAATTGCAAGCCATGGTGAAATGATTACATGCATGGAAAGTTAAAAAGACTCCTAACCCTAATTGATTTATTAAAAATGAAATACACATCAAATGGAATTCAAATTATTTCCACATTGTTTTCTTTTGTTCACTGAGTAAGAGAATATTTTTATTTTATTTTTATGATTTTTCTACACCAAGATATGGATTTTTGAAGTTAGGGAGCATTTTTTGATTTATTTAATTCCCTATTTATCTATTTAAACGCGCGACGCCATGTCAACCTACAGATGCTCCGAAGCTCCACGCGGTGCGCTCCTATTTGACGCTGCCATCCACCTCAGCGATGACTGGGCCCACGGTTTGTATAAGAGAGCGTTGTCTGACTTGATCTCATCCATTGTGAGATAAACGTGCGATCAGACGGCTCTCTGTCATCGTCCCCAGTGGCCTAGCCCGAGAACCATCCATCTTCAAGGCTTGATATCTCCCTCATTTCTCAACCAAATTGAATGAGCTTGTTTTTAAAATGCTCGTCTAGACTAGAGAAACATATCTATATGGTTAAGATGCCATGAAATTAAGCCTAAGCAAATGGAGAATCGAAATAGACTTGGAAAGAGAAGGAGTTCAATACCTTTGCTCTAAGAAGGGAAGATTCAATCAGAGGTGCTCGACATGTTTGTTGGGGTCCAAAGAGGTTAGGGATTGAGCCTCTTACTGTGGTGTAAGATCTAGGTATGATTTCGACCAAGCTTGATTTCAGGTGTTGGTCTAGAGTTATGTTAGGGTCTCTGTAGAAGGAGAATTTGATGGGGCTTCTCCTTCTTTCACTGTGGTGAAGGTGTGGGTAAGTTTAATTTGAGTTTGGTAGAATGTGGAGGTGTATTGAGCTCTGTCCTCGTTTTAGGAAGAAGTTTGAGCTCAAAATTGAGCTTCCACAGTGGGAATAAGTGGAGGGAAGTGGTTGGCTTGAGCTGAGGGGGTCTCATAGAGTCTCTGTGAGCAATTTGGAGGGCTCTCTCTGAGAAAATTTTTAACTCTACCTCCATGGACATGAAGGGGAGCTTTTATAAAAAATGGTTTAGGCTGGCTGCCAGGGCCAATGTTTGGGTGCAATGTGATGCTTAAGTGGAGGGCAGAGGGGATCTAAAATTTAAATTGGGTGATCTGGCCTCTAGGTTTGAATTGGGTTAAGTTTAAGAGGGGGTGGCCCTTGACTTTGGCCTCTCCGGTGAGTAGGCCAGTCGGCCATGGTAGGGGGAGGTGGCTAAGAGTTCAAGAACCTCAGGGGAATCTATCAAAGCAATCAACTTAAATTGGTGGGAGGATTTGGCAAAGATATCTTTGGTTTGGGCAATTAAGGCAATAAATCCCTTAATTTGGGGGACCCTTGGTCCATATCTCATTTAGCTTTGGTTAGGTGGTCTTGGCTTAGTCCTAGGGGTCATAGGATTGGTTGTGGAGGAGTTAATTTGGTCATGGGTCCATTTAAGTTTACATGGTCAAGGGTTGGGTTTGGGTTAGGCTAGCCATGATTTCAAGTCCAATTGAATCATGCATTTGATGTAGAAAATTTTAAGGAACATTTTTGGTGAATGGCTGAAGTGATTTTGAGTTCAATTGGAGGGTCAATTTGAAGGATTTTGGAGATTTGGTCATTTTGTGCATTTTGGGCTAGATTTGGGTCTAGATTGGGCTAGCCTTGGGCTAAGTCCAAATTGGTTGTTGAAAATTGTCAATAGTAACATCATAAAGAGTTTTAAACATGAATTGGGTGCCATTTATGGGGCTAAAGCATTCAATTTGTTGAAATTTGAAGACAGTCAATTTTGGTCAAATTTGGGGATTTTTGGACTTGTGTCAAAATTGAGTGAAATTGAGGCTTCACCAAGGCCAATTGAAGGTCAAGTTTGATGTATAGGGATATTATGATGAGCTTACAATATCAATTGTGGCAAATTGAGTGGGCTATAGATTCAATTTTGTGAGATTAAGTAATGTGACTGAAAGTGGGGATTTGATCTAAATCAAACTTGGGCTCAAAGAATGGGCCAATTAAGCGTAGATTTGGGTTAGATTGGCAATATTAAAGGTTAATTTGAGTTTAGAATTGAAATTGGGGGAAATGGGGACCAATTTGATGGACATTTGAGGTGGATTTGAGGAGATTGAGCCTTTAAAGGCAATTTGGGGGTTTTGGGCAAAGATGGTCAAAATGGAAAAATTGGGTCATCTGGTAGTTGAGAAAAGTGAAATTGGGAATATTTGGAGTATTTTGTGAATTTTTGAGAATTTTTGGAATTTTTGGGATTTTTGGCTAAGGAGGGGCATTTTGGTAAATTGAGAATTTTTTTGGTAATTTTGGGTATTTTCAAAAGGTTTGAAATGAATTTTGCACAAATTTGGGTATTTTGGGTAAATTTGGAAAATTTGACCAAATTTAGGGTTTCAAGGGTACTTAGGTAATTTGGCGGAGTTTAGGGGCAAAAGGTTAAGTTGGGCATTTTGGTTGAGTTGGGGTGCCAACCATCATTAATAAGCCATGGACCAATGGAAACCCCATTTTGGGTCCTCTATGTACAGGACTTAGCTAAACCCTAGCCTAGGGCCAGTGGATTTAGGGGACCATCTACATGAGCATCCGAAAAGATTAAGGGATTAAAGTCAAGAAAAGTTTGGGTTTGCATTTGTGAATGGTTGTGAGTGAGGTGATTGCTGGTGAGTTCCTTAGCTCTAAACCAACACCCAGGGCCAACTCTAAGGTCCAATAGTCCTATAGGAACGCTTCCTTAGCTCCCCCATAGTGCCCCACCTACTAAGTGCTAGAGGTTAGGACAAATGTGTAGAACTTCAAGTTGAGTAAAGAGCAGTTTAGAATTTCTAATGGTGAGGGTTTTTTTTCTTATTTTCTAGGAATAGTCAATAAGAAGTCCTATGGCTAGAAATTAGGCTACTAAAGAGGAACACTAGACCTCAACCAAAAAAGAGGTAAATATGGTTTTGTTGTGAAATAAGGAAATATAAGTGAAAAATATAATTAGAATTATCGTTATACTGTTGCATATAAGCAGTTATCGAGGATCAATTATCATTGTTTAAACTAAATTTTATTGCACATTTGGCTCATACCTCAAGATTTTTACAAATTTGTAGGATTTATTAAACCCATTCAAACTAAATCCTGCTTTCAACCAAATATCCCCTTATTCTTAGGCCAATATTCTACATCAGAGAACATTGCAGGTCTCACCACCATCTTATAAAATTTTCTTTTAAGACTAAATCATATTTTCTATTACACAATAGGTTGGATGCATTCCCCCACTTCAACGAAGCAACTTGAAGTCTACTAATCACATTCCATCTACATCACCTAAACTTTGAATGAGAGACCCAAGATATCTACAACATTCACACCTTTTCATGTTTTGATCACCGGTAGTTACAACTCTACCACTAAAGCTACTACTACTAAAATTACATTTCATGTATTCATTCTTATATCTACTCAAACAACGGCCTTTAGAATCAAATGTCGACCACCATAATTTAAGCTTTGGGGCGATTACATACATTGCCACCAAAATAGTGCTATTTACAAATTAAGCACTCTCTTTCTTTCATTTTTCAAATTCTCACTCAAATATAAAAGGTCATGATAAAATCCCAATCGATATTTTTCATTTTTATGAAATTTACAATGGTTTGATCGTGACAAGCATAAATGCATCACTTTTCCTAAACTCTTCCCGAATCTTGTTCGCAAGAAGGATATCACAAGTGAAAAGCATACACCAAGGTAAATCCTCCTATAAAAGTCTATTAAGAGCATCTATAATTAAAGCAAAAATGTATGGACATAAAGACAATCCCTGATATAATCCAACAAAAATAGAAAAATATTTGGTTCTAGTTGCTAAGCTATAAACCATAAACAAATTTTTCAAAAACATCTGAAAATAAAAAATTAATTGAAGAGGAGTTACATTCCTCAATAGTTTTGGGTAGGAGAGGAGAAGAAGGAAGAGAAAAATAAGAGTTTCCTGTCATTGCAAATTGTGATCCCGTCGTTGCATTCCCATCTAGCTTCTAATGACTATATCGCGAGGATTTTGCGATGAAGGTGATGGTTTTGGACGAAATAAAGAGGGGTTGGAGGGACATACAAGGGTTTCAAGGAGAGGAGAGGGGTTTGGGGGGAGATTAGAGGGCTCTTGGGTAGAGAGGAGTGAAGGGAGTGGGGATTAGGGCAGGATGGGGAGAGATGTAATTTTTGTTGTATAATGGATTATTTTTTATGGCTTATACACATCTTCAAATCCATTAATTTGTAATACTATAATCGACGACAATTCCCATCATTATAAAAGCGCGTAGGTTAATATCCTGCCAGCTGGCAGTTTGAAGATAGCCGATGACAAATGACTATTGATTAATATGAATTTCTAACCGATGGCATATTGCTTCGGTAATAATAAAAATCGTCGAAAAAAATACTACTGTTAATAAGGACAAAAATTCTGCTATTATGCCATCGCAAATAACCCAACATAAATTGTTGCTAGATCGCTAATAATTTTTATTATTACCGACGGATAAAACTGTTGCTTATTAAGAAAACTTGTTGGTTAGCACCCTATCAAATGGCGAGTTCATGGATAACCGATGCAATATGACCATTAGTTAATATTTGCATTTAAGTGATGACAAAAGACACCCTTATTGATTAAAACCATAAAAAAAATCTTACTATTTATAAGTGACGACATGTCCTGCTGTATAGTCATTGCAAATAAACTAGATCATAAATCATCTCTACACCATCAGAAAATGGAACATTTTTTTGCGATGCAAAGGTTCGTCTGTTTTGCCGTTGGTTTTAACATTTTTCCTGTAGCAAACTTTTTTTGATATATAAAGAAGTTAAAGAGCCCAAGAACATCCCAACTTGTTCCTATGGGGCAAGTCTATGTGTACTATTTTATTCTTACTCCTCTGTCTCTTTTTTTTTTCTCTCCCAAATTCCCTAGGAATTTGATCTTTAGAGCATACCTCATAAGATAAATTTGGATTCATTATCCTAAAAGATTTGGTGAGCGTGCAACATGCTATCAACAAAAAGGGAATCAACACTAATTAGGAAAAATGCATTTAAGAGACATTCCTAACAAGAACACATTAAGGAGTTCATGTGGCAACATATCTAGAGCTAAAAACACTATTTTTGTCATCTTTCGTAGAGGGTTAGGCTAGTAAGCGGGTATTGTAAAATGGATGGCTGTCTCCCAACAGTTGAAACAAGCCGAATGACAGTACTTGCCCACCATTATGTCAATTCTTAGTGATAGACACCTCATCCAACAAATAATATGAGTGTTACTTGACAATTTTATCATGATATGACACAAGTTCTCTAATGTTGTCCCGAGTTCAATGGGCACTCGGGAAACTTAGTTTTGAGTGAGCGAATAAAAAGTTAACAACAGAAGATTTTCCTCTAGTGTGAGAAAAAAACTCTTTTTGGGGCAAAAAAACAAAAAGCCACCCTTTGGGGCAAGTAAAAAAAATCCCTTCCAGGGCGATGATACACCTAAAATATATAATGTTTTTATACACATTTTTATATCTATTTTTGCTATATTGCACTTTATTGAAGGGAAGTTGTGTGTTTTTCTTTCAGGTACAATCAAATGGATGGAGAATGCTAAAAGAGTGAAAAAGGGTCAAATTTGGAGCAAAAATGAAGAAAGGTGCAAAAATGAACTGGGTCGCCTAAGCGCCCAAGTCTGACTCCTAAGCGCCAAATGATCTGTGCCTAAGCGCCAAGTACCCCAATCTTAAGCACCAGAAGTAGTTACTCGATGATATATTTAATTTAAGCAGATTTTTGAAGAGGTGTTTGAGGCAACCCTTTATAAAAATGTGGGAAATAGCCCATGGACACATAAATTCATTCAATTGGCTTTTGAGGAGGCAACTTCTAGAAGATTCATTGAATGGAGACACCTTTTTGAAGAGACACCAAGGAACCCCTTGGATTTTTATAAGAAAAGACTTAAATTTTTCAAGAGAGGAGGCCAGCCACCAATCAACTTTACAACCATCATCCATCTAAGAAGCCGCAGCCACCGCTGGCTACTTTCCTTTTTATTTTGAGTTTTACTTTATATTGTGAGTGAAAGAAGAGAATTTGAAGAAACTTCAAGACATTTGGTGGAGAGGATTTGAGATAAGTGTTTATCTTTGCGACTACACTTGATTTTAATTTAAATTTCTTGTTTGTGTGCATGATTTCTACTTTTAAACTCATGTGTGGTTATGTTTTCTCCATGGATTCTGAGTAGTTTTTTTTTTATGTTTTTCCTTAAAATGATAAGTGATTAAATATTTAAAGGAAGTTGTGTGAAGTATTAGGCTTCAATGTTGGAAGAAGTTGTGATGATTTGAAACCTTGCACTTCATTTACTTCTTGATTTGGCTGATTAAGATGTTAACACTTGTTGTGAGAACATGCAAGATTTGAGATGGTATTATCTCAGTCAACAAATTGTTAGAAGCACATATTAATTTCATGAATGAGAATGTAGTTCATGGGGTTGAGTGAAAATAAATTGAGAAATAAACTTTTAATGGGTGTAGAATTAGAGGACTTTAGAGTGACAGACTAAAGCCCCCAATTTGATTTATAGTTTTAGCTTTTATGTTAGCTCCCAGGTGGAGGGAGACGAGGAAACTCTAGAGTGAGAGTCTGTATCCTCTCTGCCTAGCCGGTCTTCAAAACTATTCAAACTATAGATTTGCCAATGTTCTTTATAACATCTCTAGTAAGGGTAAATAATATTATTTATCCTATTTGGCACAACACATTTAGCATACATCCACAACTGAATTTTTATATTTATCACTGATTCATAATAAAGAAAAAGATATTTTATTTATATTGTCTTTATCTTGCAAGTATTTTAGTTAAGTTAATTAGTTGCTAATTTTATTTTCAATTATAAAAAATTAAAAAAAGAATCAAACTTTCATTCCTATTTTAAGATTTTAAGTTTTAAAAAGAATATATTGCTAAGTAAAATTTTTTTATCTAAATCTAGTTCTCTCTGTGGGTTTGATATTTGGGACTTAATCAGAAAGTTCTATATTACTTGATAATGATACGTATACTTGCGTAGTATCCCATATTGAAATATTATAATCGTCTTCTTATTTGATTCATAGTGAAAGATTTACCTAGCTTGTGCTTTGGATCAAGTTTTTGTCTTTGTCGTAAATTAAAAATAATTATTAAGGAAATTAATCATATAATTTCATACATCACATTTTACATCTATATACATATATTTTGTCTCTAAATTTCCTAATTTATCGTTACCTTTCCTGACAACGGTGCCAAAAACTTGGTCCAACAGAAATATAGTTGTGTAAAATTTATAAAGTTGTCTCCGCTTTATAATGGTGCCAAAAACTTGATGTGGTATTTTATGATAATAATGTTAAGCACTTAATGTTGGTATTCTACGCAAGTATACGTATCTCAATATCAAGTAATATAATACTTTCAATTTAAGATCAAAATATCAATCCCATAAGGAAGGTTTAAATTTGAAATGTTAAATTAACTAGGAAATTCACAGAAATAAAACAAAATCACTGTCACTAATTTTGAATGTTTAAGATACTGTCAAAGCTAAATAATTGACTACTAGCAGAATTTAAGTGCAGAGTGCAAAATAGTAACTACTTAACTATGTTTATGTGATGAAGTTTTATAATATGAAAAAACATCTTTCTCACTATAATGAGTTTTTGGATAAATGAGATGAGATAAATGGTTTAAATTTATATTGTACCAAATAGGAGTAATTTTAATTCTCTACCCTAATTCAGTGTTATATAAAATCATTGGCTAATCTTAGGTTTAGTCCCTAAATCTGTGGCTAGGTTAGGAGGATACTCCCACTTCCCGTCCTTTGAAGGAAAACTCTTGCTTTAGTATTTTTAAACACTAAGATCGAATTGGGGAATTTTAGTTTGTCACTCTAGAAATCTCAAATTCTACACCCAACAAAGTATATTTCCTTATTTATTTTCACTTAATTCCATGAACGAAATACTCCTTCATGGGCTTAAATGTGATTCTCACTCTGTTGTAGAACTCTTACTCCATTTCTTGAATCATATGTTTCACAACATATTTTAACAATTCAGTTGGCCAAATCAAAAAGTAAATTAAGAGCGGAGTACAAAAACCATCACACTTTATTTTATATTTTAACATTGGCACATCCAAATTACCTTTTCATTTCACCATATCTTAGAGTAGGGAGAAAGGTAAAGGAAACTAATCAAAATTCATGACAAAGATACAACAAAACATAAATTTCATATATAAAAGAAATTTCATACAACAATAATAAATAAACAACACCTATTTTAAAACTCTTTCTTAAAGAAAATCCCTTTGTAGCCTCTTCTTAGAAATGTAGGAAGAAGAAATCTCTCACTTCTCTTCCTCTCCAACACTTCTTAGAGAAGAATTTACACTTAAACTCACCACAAAAACTCAAAACTATAAAGAAAATAAATAACTAATGGTCTTGAATGGTGTGGAATGATGTAAAGTGGCAAGAAGAGATGTGAAGGGCGATGGATGGCTTAGAGGGGCGAAGGAAGACTTTTTTCTGATCAATTTGAGCTCAAAAAAGAGCCCAGATCAGTTCTTCAATAGGTGCATCCAAAAACTCTTCAAAAAACATCCAAATTCATCGAATCTTCTAGAATAGGGCTTGCACTGACACTGGCGCCGTATGCGCCAGAGGCCATTTAATTTAGTCCATCTTCTCTGTCAAACGACACTGTCGACGCTGAACAAATTATCAAAATCTCCGTTTTGACTCTAAATTTCATTCTTTTGCTTCTTTTTTGCTCCAAGTAGTAAAAATCAGTAACTTGCAATAAAATATAAAAATACCTTCAGTTAAAGTGCAACATCACCAAAAATGAGTATAAAATATCGGTCTAAAAATGCATATATTTTTGGTGTATCAAAATTCCCCAAACTTAAACGTTACTTATTCTCAAGTAACTTCTTTACTACATGAAAACATGACTCATGACAAAGATTTTAACTTCTAGATTTCCATATTTTAGTCCACTAAATACAATAGCATAACTTAAGACAAAATGTAAAATAACTCCAGTTAATACTAAAGGTATAAGAATATCTAGCAGTCAAGTCTAAGATTTTTGATTCTTTATTCTTTTCAAGGAAAATTACAAATTATTCATATTAAAGCCACATAGAATATCCATATGAAAAAGAACTTCATGAAACTTTACTAGTAAATATGCTAATAGTAAAATATAAGTTTAGAAAATGTAGTCAAGCCCTCTTCTTTAAGTTGATTCAAATGAAGCCAATTTTTAATTAGACATCTCCTCAAGCTTCTCCTCACATCGTTTTCTTTTCTTTTTTAGGATCATTTTCAATCCTTTTTTTTTATTTTTCTTTTTCTTTTTGAGGATCATTTTCAATCCACTTTTTTTTTTCTTTTTTTTTATGTGAGGATTACTATATCTTGATAGCCTTTAATGATTTTGAACTTCAGTATCCTCCTCTTAAACTTAAAAACATTTCACATTCCTTTACTTTATAAATTTATATTAGCTTTAAAGAATTGTCATAAAGTTTTATTCTTTTCTTCTTATATGAATCTCTAAGATTTTTAATACTTCAAAAATACAAATTCCTTCACTTAAAATAAAAAAACATAGTCTTATTCTATCATACCAAATATATTAATCTCTAAAATTAACCTTTATTACTTAAAAAAATTTACTTAAGTTTACTATATATTTAGAAACATAAATATAGTTATCTAAAGTTACCCTCTAATACCAAAGGTCATGTCAAATTTTAAAATATTTTGAAAATAAAATTAATTGAGGACAAATAAAATTAAGTCTCTTTTATTTAAAAAGGAATTTTTTTTCTCCCCCCAAACTTAAATTTTTAAAAGATTTTGCATGAAAAACTAAAAAATAATGGGTGAAAGAAAACATTTAATACATAAAGAAAAGACTTACATGTTAAAGGTTCTGATTTGAAAGCTAACTATAAAATATTGCAGGTGCTAATATGAAAAGCTATAAGACTTAAAACATTAAATAACACATAATACATAAAAAAAATTTGCTGAGAAAAAGTTAACTACAAATAAAACCAACAAAGTACTAAAACTAATAACTTCCAGCAGTTTCATAGATCTATTGTTCACAACACAACATATAATTAAAATAAAGTATCACAGTCTACAAACAAACAGTCGCAGCAATAAAGTACAACTAGACATAAACTAAAAAAAATCTAACTAAAGCATCACCAATCATCGTCTTCTTCTTCTTCTTCTTCCACATCCAAATTCTGCTACTGATATGGAGTAAAAACAGGGTGAGTAGAAAACTGAACTGAGTGATCACCCCTCATGTATATAACCATTGCATCATCATAAGCAACATCATATTCAAACTTCTGTCCTATCAAATCATCATTGTGAGAATTTCTGGCCTCCATATTTTCCATTCTACTATCCAATCTCAAGATATCTCCCTGTTGGATCATCATCTGCTCCATAAGTTTCTGGATAGTAGAGGTACTAGAAGTACTTGAAGTAGAAGGAATATCCCTGATCCTACTTCCAGATCTCCATCCAACATGAGACTTATAAGTCTTTATATCGGTGGGCCCAATAGGTTTTAGAGGTTCAATCCTCTCCTCATCTGCTCTAAAATTAACTCCTGCCTGTTCACATAGTGTGAAGATCAGGGTAGGGTGGCTAAACCACTAGTGGTCTCTCCCAAAGTAATAGATCGAGTGTTCCGATAAATAATAAAGCCTACATCTATCCTCATCACTTGTTGGATAAAAAAGTTCAAGATGGCTCTATCCTTTGTAACTTCACTATGATGATTTGTTGGTATCATTCTTCCAGCAATAAAGTAGTGACATGCCTTAGATACTACATTTAACATAGAAAGAGGAAAGTTTACCTTAACACCATTCTTCACTTTCCAAGTTCCTCTTCCATCATTAAGAAAAGAAATAACCTCATCCAAGGCCTCATTCATAGCAGAAAATGATTTGTAGTGACAACTATACACATTTTCTAATTGATAAAATTCATTAATCTTCCTTGGAGTAACCTCCACCATTTTCCCTTGAACAAACACATAGTCTTCAGAAGTCTCTTTGAAATCAGCATAGAACTCCATTACTACACCAATAATAGCCTCGATAGTAAATTAAAAAAGATTCTCCCATTGTCGAGCATTGATTAATCTCTCGACTTCTCCTCTTAGATTCCTAAATCCTTGATATGAAATCACCTTTTTAGTTGTAAGTAGACTATTGAAGCAAATGTTGTCCTTGTAGTTGACAAACCTTTGATCATCAAAATCCACCTTTCTCTTTCTTTTGCTCAATCTAGGTGTCATGGTAAATCTAAGAAAATTTGATAAAATCCAAATAAATTCTCAAAAATTCTGAAAATCAAAATGTGGAACGTTTTAAACTTAAATCTACTAAGCAAGAGTTATTCACCAAAGGACTTTCTCAAAATCTTCCAAAAAAATCTCAAAATTTTGGATCTCGGCAATGTAAGATAAATCCTTGGTGAAAATAAAAAATTTTGAGTTCAAAGTGTAGCTCTTACCAATAGAAGATGAAATTCGAACTCCATTTGCCTTCAAATTGCCTCAAATCCAAGCAATATCAAGCCCTAGGTGCAAAATCCGGAGGTTGAAGGTGAATCAAAGGGTAAAAATGGCGTTTTGACTATGAAAATCATGAATTTTAAGGGTGTTTAGGTTAGTTTGGGTCGAAGCCGCTGTTGGTGCCCATGCTGGCGCCGTCGGTGCTAGTGGCCAGAAATTCATATTTTGATTTTTGCAAATTTTAATTTCCTTTCAATTTACTCTAAAATGTATTTAGTCTTTTTGAACACTAATTTTCATGTTAAAATAATTCACAAACAAACTTTTTCACAAACAACACCAAACTAACTTTTATATATGAAAATACACTTTTTACAAATACATTTTTCTAATCACACTTCGACATCCTTAAAGCAAACTAAATTATAAATCATCGTCGAAATCAAGCCACAATACTAGAACGCTGACACAAAACTATACAAAATCAAAGTCAATAGAGTTCTAAAGCAAAGTAAAGTTAATCAAATCCACACAATTACATTAAAAACATAAATATTTTAAACAAGTAGAGAGTCCAACTTCTTCAATTATTTTGCCTCATCTTCAGTACTTTCTCCTCCTCTAATATCTACCACAGACTTGTAATGGACATACATATTATAGAAGGGTAGGTACGGGAATTGATCAGTCGAATCTTCATCGATCCATTCATTTTTCTTGAACATCTGCATGCAGCTTCAATTGTCCCAGTATGATCAAAGTTCTTTTTCATCCTCCAATCTAGGTGATAAAAATGTAGTTAAGATTTCCTATTGTATTTGTAATACTCTGAATTTATCTTTCTATTTTCTTCATTTTATTCTCCAAAGCTATTGAACTTCCAACTGTTGGTGGTAGCAATGGTGTTTAAGCAAGTGATGAATGATCCAAAATAACATCTAATGCTTCATTTCCACTCCCTATATAATTGCCACCAATAGAAATCATGGGCTCCCAAGGTAATAACACTTTCTCCCAACTTTCATATGGAACTTGAGATTGACTGCAAAGTAGTAAAATTATGGAAGGCATATATTAGCCCATTCATAAAAATACCCTTAACAGATTTGAAAAAAAAATGACTCCACATCAATGGATTTTTTCATTTGAATGCAATGGTTTAAAATGAAACTTTCTCTTGTAACTCTACTAATCTTCATGGTAGGGAGTAATTTTACAGATATGAAGAAATGCCATTATTTTTTATATTAGATTATGTAGCGAAGCAGAGAAACTAACGTGTCCATCATCTCTAATTTCCCAATTATCATTTTCATCTGTAAGAAAATTATATACATCTTGCATCACATCTCTCGTTGGGATAAAATTTGTATAATGACAGATTGGAACGTTTTCTATCATATACAAATCATTATTTAGAGCTAGAGTAAATGATACATCCTTACCTCAAACTAAGACGACTCCTTGGGTAATTCCATGTAAGTTAGCATAGAATTCCTTTACTACCGGTAGAACAACTGCAGTGGTATTGTAGCATAGAACTTCCCATTGCCTTTGCACAATGATTTTCTCAATCTGTGAACTTGGATTACATAATCCTTGATTGTCAAAGCCTATCTCATTGATAAGTCTCTTCTTCATGATGACTTTGTCCTATAATCTCTGCGCGTCAAAACTGATAAAATTTTCTTTTTTGAAAACTCCTTACCTTGAAGTATTTCTGGAATTGGAAGCCATGAAATTCAAAATTAGGAAGTTTCTGGATGTTCAATGCAGTTTTTAGGCCTTTAAAAATACTTCCCGACAGTTATTGAGAAGCGAATCCTACCAAAGTTCGTTGAATTTAGTCTGCATGCACAAAACAACTCGGGACGCCGTCATCACTCCCGATGGCGTTGTCGGTTCCATGGTCCATTAGGCGGGCCCCATCGGCGCCACAGGCCAAAATTGTGTCTTTTAATTTTTTTGTTCAATTTGATTTCAAATTTTCCTCCAATACCAATATTTGTCTTAATTTATGATATATAAAATTACACAGGATTCAAAATTACTATTATTTCCTAATATATAAATAAATTACTATTATTTCCTAATATATAAATACACTTATTAAACAACATAGTAATATATATATATATATATAT
>JXCR01123078.1:443726-460729 GCA_002079205.1 Phalaenopsis hybrid cultivar | reverse complement strand
ATATATATATATATATATGGGTTGCCTCTCACAAAGCGTTTGGTTTAACGTCTTCAACCCGACGTACCATTGTTTAATCGGGATGACTTAACATTAAAATTTCTTTAAATTGTGGTATGTGTCCTTCATAATAATATTTCAATCGATGCCCATTAACTTTAAATATCTTTCCAGTTTTAGGAACGTTAATAACAACAGTTCCATAATGATAGAATTTAATTACTTTAAATGGTCCTGACCATCTGAATTTCAGTTTTCATGAAAATAATCTCAATCTTGTATTATATAATAGAAGTTTTTGTCCTGGTTCAAACTTCTTCTCAATAATTTTCCGATCATGCCATAGTTTCATTTTCTCTTTATAGATTTTTGCATCATCATATGCTTTATTTCTAATCTCCTCAAGTTGATTGAGTTATAATAATCTTTTCTCACTAGCATTTTTTAGATTAAAGTTAAATTCCTTAATAGCCCAAAATAAAATTCTATTGGTAGGTGACATGTTTTACCAAAAATAAGTTTATATTGGGACATTCCAATTGGAGTCTTATAAGCAGTTCTGTATGCCCATAATGCAATATCTAATCTAACAAACCAATCCAATTTATAAGGATTTACAGCTTTTTCTAAAATTCATTTTATTTCACGATTTGATATTTCTACTAGACTGCTGGTGTGAGGATGATAAGCAGTAGAGAATCTATGTATAATATCATATTTTCTTTTATTAATTTCTCGATTCTCTTACTCCTAAAATGAGATTTTCTATTTGTAATAATTACTCTCGACATTCTATATCTTGTAAAAATATTTTTATTTAAAAATTTAGAAACACTCCGAGCATCACATTTATGTACAACAACAGTTTCAATCCATTTGGACATATAATCAACAACAAGTAATATATAGAAATTTCCAAATGAAGGCATAAATGGTCCCATAAAATCTAATCCCCACACATCAAAAATTCAACTTCCAATGTGTAATTTAGAGGCTTTTCATTTCTTCTAGAAATATTTCCTACTCGCTGACTTATGTCGCATGTTTTAATATATTCATTAACATCTTTAAAAAGAGTAGGCCAATAAAATCAAGCTTGCAAAATTTTATATGCAGTTCTATTTGTTCCAAAATGTCCTCCAAATTCAGAACCATGACATCTTTCAATTATTTGTTAAGTTTCTTCATAAGGCATAGACCTTCTAATAATTAGATCTTCGCATTGTTTATATAAATATGGGTCATCCCACAAAAAAAAATTTTGAATCATATATAAATTTTTTTAATTGTTAATTATTCATATTTGGTGGTAGAATATCACTTACAATATAATTTACTATATTGGCATACCACGATATATTTATTTCATTAATATTATATAATTATTCATTAGGGAAATTTTTTAAAATTCCATTTGCAAAATTAGTTAATATTTCTTTTTCTAATCTAGACAAATGATGAGCTATTTGATTATCATTTTTCTTTCTATCAACTATAGTAAAATTAAACTCTTGTAATAGAAGTATCCATCTAATCCATCTTGGTTTAGCATCCTTCTTTTGCATCAAGTATTTGATACCAGAATGATCTGTATGCACTATACAGTTGGTTCCAATCAATTGAGGTTTAAATTTATCAAAGGCATAGACAATAGATAATAACTCTCTTTCAGTAGTAGTGTAATTAATTTGAGCATCATTTAGAGTTTTACTAGCATAATAAATTACCTTAAAAACTTTGTTGTGCCTTTGTCCTAAAACAACTTCAATAGCATTATCACTAGCATCACACATTATTTGAAATGGTTTCTCCCAATCAGGTGGGACAATTATAGGTGTAACAATTAATTTTTCTTTCAATAGTGCAAATGCTTTTACGCATTCCTCATTAAAATCAAATTTTGTATCTTTTTCTAAAAATTGGCATAATGGCTTAGTTATTTTTGAATAAAATTTTATGTAACGCCTGTATAAACCAGCATGTCCTAAAAAACTTTTAACCCCTCTGAACGTAGTCGGTGGTGATAAGTTTTCAATAACTTGAACTTTTGCAGGATCTACTTTCATGTCATTTTTGGAAATTTTATGCCCAAGTACAATTCCTCCTACAACTATAAATTGACATTTTTCCAAATTTAATACTAGGTTGATTTTTTCACATAATTTCAAAATTTTTTCAAAATTATTTAAACATAATTCAAATGAAGTCTCAAACACAAAGAAATCATCCATAAATACTTTCATTCCATGTTCAATCAAATTATTAAATATTGACAGCATACATTTTTAAAATGTTGTAGGTGCATTGCATAGTCCAAAAGACATTCTATGAAAAGTAAATGTTCCAAAATGGCTTGTAAATATTGTCTTGTCTTGATCCTCAGGAGCAAATGAAATTTGATGATAATCAGTATATCCATCTAAAAGCAGTAGTATTTGTTTCCAACCAATCTATCTAATATTTGGTCTAGAAATGGTAAAGGAAAGTGATCTTTCTTGGTAACCATGTTTAATTTTCTATAGTCTATACAAATTCACCAACCAGTTACTTGTCTTATTGGAATTTATTCATTTTTCTTATTTACTTCAATGGTTACTCCTCCTTTCTTTGGAACACAGTGAATTGAGCTTACCCAAGCACTGTCTGAAATAAGATATATAATTCTAACATCTAACCATTTTAAAATTTCTTTTTTAATAACTTCTTTCATTATTGGGTTTAATCTCCTTTGAGGATCAGCTTTAGGTTTATGCTGTTCATCTATTATAATTCTGTGCATACAAATTGAATGACTTATTCCTTTAAATATCTGCTAAAGTCCATCCAAAAGCCTTTTATATCTTTTTAACGTTTCTATTAATTTTTTTTCTTGAATTTCAGTTAACTCAGAAGATACAATAATAGGCAATGTAGATGAATCTCCTAAAAACACATATTTTAAATGGGCAGGTAATACTTTCAGTTCAAGTTCAGGTGGTTTAATACTTGAAGGAATAAGATTTTAATTGTCATTTTCTAACAAATCTAAAGTTTCAAATTTGTCCTAATATAATCTAAATTTTCTTCTTTTTATTTCATTCTCATTTTCACTAAATTCTTCTTGCCTTAATTTTTCTTCAAACTCTTTCTTAAATTGCTCATTACTTAGATAATCAATAACTTCCATTCTAAAACATTCATTATCTTTTCTATTGCAGGATATCTCTTAGCTTTTGCAATATTAAGTGCTACTTCTTAATCATTAACTCTCATTATTAATTCTCATTTTTGCGTATCTATCATAATTGTCCCTATTGCAAGAAATGGTCTCCCCAAAATAATAAGAATCTCTTTATCTTCCTCCATATCTAATACTATAAAGTCTACAGGAAAAATAAATTTATCCACTTTTACTAATACATCTTATATAACTCCTTTAGGATGAGTGATTGATTGATCAACTAACTGAAGAGTTACAGTAGTTGGGGAAATCTCTCCTAAATATAAACGTTTAAAAGTTGATAGAGGCATAAGATTGATACTCGCTCCTAAATCACATAATACTTTTCCATAAAAATTTTCACCAATTTCACATGATATAGTAAAACTACCAGGATCTTTTAACTTTTTAGGAAGTTTTTTTTGAATAATAGCGATACACTCTTCACTGAGTGCAACAGTCTCATGATCTGCAAACTTCCTTTTCTTGTTTAGTATATCTTTCATAAATTTCACATAACTTGGCATTTGTTCTAAAGCCTAAATGAAAGGAATGTTTATCATTAACTTTTTAAGGATTTCCAAAAATTTTGTAAATTTTTTGTCTTTATTCTTCTGCTTGAGTCTTTGAGGAAACAAAGGTAATGGTTTTTCTAAATGAACTTATGTTCGTTCATTTTCATTATGGTCACTTTCCATCTCTTCCTTCTCCTCATCAACTTCAGTTTCTCTTTGGATTCTTGTTTCAATTTATTTTGCACTTTATAATTGAATAGCTTTAATTTTCTCCTTATTTTGATCTTTAGGATTAAGTTCCACAGTACTCGGAAGATTTCCTAAAGGTCTGTTACTAAGTGTAGTAACAATATGTCTTAATTGATTTTCAATATTTCCAATAGCAGCCCCTTGATTTTGTATTTGATTTTCCATATTCAACATTACTTCTTCCATCGTCAAATTCTTTTCCTTAACTTGTGGGTTAGGGTTAGAGTTAAATTCAGGAGGATAATAAGGTTGATAATTAGGATTTCCTTGATTGTTTAAATTTCCTGAGGGGTTCATTGAATTATTATAATTATTCCAACTAAAATTAGGGTGGTTTTTCCATCCAAGGTTGTAATAATAAGAATAGGGATTGCTATTTTGATTATTAATAGCATTCAAAGTTTCATAAGATGATTAAGTATCAATTATCTGCCCCAGCAAATTTTCCTCAAATACTGGTGGTCTCTGAGAATAGTTCACTGCAATTTGATCAATTTTTTTTGATATAGTAGAAATTTGAGATGCTAAAATAGATATTGCATCAGAGTCATGAATACTAGCTGCTCTCTTAGTATTTACCCGTTCAAAGGGCCATTGAGAATAACTAGTAGCCATTTCTTCTATTAAGGAGTATGCTTGATTAAAAAGTTTTGACATTAATGATCTATCTACAGTAGCATCTATAATAGATCTAAGTGATCCTACTAATTCATTGTAAAAAGTTTAAATTATTAACAAATTTGGTAAATCATGGTGTGGACATTTAAGGAGATCCTTAAATCTTTCTCAGGCTTCATATATCGATTCCCCTTTAAACTGACAAAAAGATGTAATATCGTTTCTAAGTTTAGCGGATTTCGAGGGTGGAAAATATTTAGCCAAGAATTTTTGTGATAGTTCTTCCCAATTTCTAATAGATCCAGTTGCTAATGAATTTAACTAAGCTTTAGCTTTATCCCTTAATGAAAAAGGAAAAAAGTTTGAGCCTAACAACATCATTAGATACTCCGTCATATTTAAAAGTAGCACATATTTCAGAAAACTAGTAAGATGTAAGTTAGGATCTTTTGTAGGTGTTCCTCCAAAGTGATTATTTTGTACCATTTGGATAATAACAGGTTTAAGCTCAAATGAATTAGCAGCACCATCAGGGTTTGAATAATAAAGTAAAGTTAATCGGTTGTTGGACTAGCATAATCTCTTAAAGGTCTTTGTCGATTTTTATTTATTTGATTATCTAAGTTATTCACCATTTCGTTCAAATGTTTAATTTATTTTTATTGTTTTTGAATTTTTCTAATAGTAAGTTCTTATTCGGAATCGTAAGGTACCAAACCTTTAGATCCAATATTTCGCATAAACAAATATGATAAGTAAAGAAAAATTTCTTAAAAATATTCTTAAATATATAATTATATATTTTCTTTTGAATTTTTGATTTTATAATTTATTTTGATATCTTTTATTTTGTCTCTAAATTTCCTAATTTACCGTTACCTCTCGTGGAAATGGCGCCAAAAACTTGGTCCAACGGAAATATAGTTGTGTAAAATTTATAAAGTTGACTACGCTTTACAATGGTGCCAAAAACTTGATGTGGTATTTTATGAATAATAACGTTAAGCACTTAATGTTGGTATTTTATGCAAGTATACATATTGTTATCAAGTAATATAAGACTTTCTATTTAAGTCCCAAATAGCGATCCCATGAGGAAGGTTTAAAGTTGAAATGATAAATTAACTAAGAAATTCAAAGAAACAAAATGAATTTACTGTCACTAATTTTGAATGTTTAAGATACTATCAAAGCTAAATAATTGATTATAGTAGAATTTAAATGCAAAGTTTAAAATAGTAACCACTAAACTATGTTTGTGTGATGAAGTTTTCTAATATGACAAAACATCTTTCCCACAACAATGAGTTTTTGGAGAAATGAGATGAGATAAATGGTTTAAATTTGTATTGTGCCAAATAAGAATAATTTTAATTCTCTACCCTGATTCAGTGTTTTAGAAAATCATTGGCTAATCTTAGGTTTAGTCCCTAAATTCGTGGCTAGGCTAGGAGGATACTGACTCCTACTTTCCTCCCACTGAAGGCTAACTCTCACTTTAGTTTTTTTAAACACTAAGATTGAATTGGGGATTTTTAGTCTGACACCCTAGAAATCTCCAATTGTACACCCAAAAAAGTATATTTTTCTATTTGTTTGCACTTAATTCCATGAATGAAATACTTCTTCATGGACTTAAATGTGATTCTTGCTCTGTTGTAAAACTCATACTCCATTTCTAGGATCATATGTTCACAACATATTTTAACAATTCAATTGGCCAGATTGAAAAGGAAATAAAGAGCGGAGTTGAAAAACCATCACAATTTATTTTATATTTTGACATTGACACATCCAAATTATCTCTTCATTTCACCATATCTCAGAGTTGAGAGAAAGATAAAGGAAACTACTCAGACCTCATGAGAAAGATACAACAAAACACAAATTTCATATATAAAAGAAAGTTCATACAACAGTAATAAACAAACAACACTTATCTGAAACTCTTTCTCAAAGCAAATCCCTTGTAGCATCTCTTAAGAAATGTAGGAAGAAGAAATCTCTCACTTCTCTTCCTCTCAAACACTTCTTAGAAAATAATTCACACTTGCACTCATGACAAATACTCAAAACTATAAAGAAAATAACTAACTAATGGTGTGGAATGACGTGGAATGATGTAAAGTGGCAAGAAGAGATGCGAAGGGGTGATGGATGGCTGAGAGGGGTGAAGGAAGACTCTTTTCTGACTAATTTCAGTTCTCCAATAGGTACATCAAAAAACTCTTTAAAAAGCGTCCAAATTCGTCGAATCTTCAAAAAACAGGGCATGCACCGACACTGTCGCCATCAGCGCCAGAGGCCATTTAATTTAGTTCGTCTTCTCTGTTAAACGACATGGTCGAAGCCCAGTTTGGTGTCGTTGGTGCTGAACAAATTATCAAAATCTCCATTTTGACTCAAAATTTCATCATTTTTGCTTTCTTTTTGCTCCAAATCGTAAAAGTCAACAACCTGCAATAAAACATAAAAAATACTTTCCATTAAAGTGCAATATCACAAAAAATGAGTATAAAATATCGGCTTAAAAATGCAAATATTTTTGTTGTATCAAGGAGATACCTTCCTCAATAGTTTTGGGTCGGAGAGGAGAAGAAGGAGGAGAAAAATAAGAGTTTCCTGTCACTATAAGTTGTGATCCTGTCGTTGCATTCCTATCTAACTTCTAACGACTATGTCACGAGGATTTGACGATGTAGGTGATGGTTTTGGATGAAACAGAGAGGGGTTGGAGGGACATACGAGGGTTTCAAGGAGAGGAGAGAGGTTTGGGGGAGAGTAGAGGGCTTTTGGGTAGAGAGGAGTGAAGGTAGTGGAGATTAGGGCAGGAGTGGGGATTAGGGCAGGAATTTTGGTGGTATAATGGATTATTTTTTATGGCTTATACAAATCTTCAAATCCGTTGATTTTTAATACTATTATCGACGATGATTCCTATTGTTATAAAAGCGCGTAGGTGAATATCCTTCCAGATGACAGTTCGAAGATAATCGACAAGAAATGACTATCGATTAATATGCATTTCTAACCGATGGTATATTGCTTCGGTAATAATAAAAACCGTCGACAAAAATATTATTGTTAACAAGAGACAGAAATTTTGCTATTATGCCATCACAAATAACCCAACATAAACTGTTGCTAGATTGCCAATAATTATTATTATTACCGACAGATAAAACCGTTGCTTATTAAGAAAACGTGTTGCTTAGCACCTCATCAAATGGCGGGTTCATGGATAATCGACGTAATATGACCATCAGTTAATATTTGCGTTTAAGTGATGACAAATGATGCCATTAATGATTAAAACCATAAAAAAATTTTATTATTTATAAGTGACGACATGTCCTATTGTAAAGCTATCACAAATAAACTAGATCATAAAGCATCACTACACGATAAAAAAAATGGAACATTTTTTTGCGATGCAAAGGTAGTTCGTCTGTTTTGCCATCGATTTTAACATTTTTTCTGTAGTGAACTTTTTTTTAATATATAAAAGAAGTCAAAGAGCCTAAGAACATCCCAGCTCGTTCCTATGGGGCAAGTCTATGTGTACTATTTTATTTTTACTCCTTTGTCTCTTTTTTTTTCTCCCAAAGTCCCTACGAATTTGATCTTTAGAGCATACTTCATAGGATAAATTTGGATTCATTATTCTAAGAGATTCAGTGAGCGTGCAACATGCTATTAACAAGAAGGGAAGCAACACTAATGAGGACAAATGCATCTCATAAACTTTCCTATTAGGAACACATTAACGAGTTCATGTAACAACATATCTGGAGCTAAAAACACTGTTTTTCTCATCTTTCCTAGAGGCTTTGGCTAGTAGGCAAGTATTGCAAAAGTGATGGTTGTCTCCCAACAGTTGAAACAAGCCAAATGACAGTACCTGCACACCATTCTGTCAATTCTTAGTGGTAGACACCTCATCAAGCAAATAATACAAATGTTACTTCACAATTTTATTATGATATGACAAAAGTTTCTCTAATGCTGTTCTGAGTTCAACTGGCACTCGGGAAACTCTGTTTTGAGTGAGCGAATAAAAAATTAACAACAAGAGACTCTCCTCCGGTGTGAGAAAAAAAAGACTCTTCTTTGGGGCAAGAAAACAAAAAGCCACCCTCTGGGGCAAGCAAAAAAAATCCCCTCCGAGGCGAGCAAACAAATAATCCTCTTTGGGATGAGCAAACAAAAATTTCTCCTCTGGGACGAGTAAATAAATCCCCCTCAGGGCGAGCTAACAAAAACTCCCTTAACGAGCAAACAGAAGACTCCCCACCAGTACAAGCAAATAAAAGACTCCCCTCCGAAGGCAAGCAAACGAAAAACTCCAGGATGAGCGAGTAATCAATTGTTTGACCTAGTAAATGGGAAGGAAAAAGAATAAGACTCTGCCTGGATGATATCATGTCTGGTGATTTCTCTTGGAGTCGGGTCACTAGTCAATAATGGCAAGCAAATCAAAGAAGGAGAATGCCTCCACACAACACTGAACAACAAGTTGATTTGGAGAAAAAAGACTTCTGTGTTGGAGAGATAGCAAGAAAGATGTCAGAACAAAGTGTAGACAGCGCATAAACAGAGAGTTTCATCAGTGATTAATGTAATGATGTTTTTTACTTAAAAATTTACAAGAGGCAAGAAAAATAAGAAATCTAATTTGTACAGCCAAAGACGGTATGTTCGAATCTCGAGATAATATAATGCTTCATATAAAAAGATAGATGGCGAAGAGATGTCCAATATCAGTTATGATTATAAACATGCGCCAAAAGACTTATAACTAGTTATAAAAGTGGGGCATTAATGAAAATACCATAAAATAACTCTCCAATTAAAACGGGTCATTAATAAAAAGACCGTAATAACCTGTAACTCCCTCATTAAAGCAAGAGCATGTATGTAATTTTTGACCTTGTTCATCTTTCTCCTATAAATAGAAGTCAATAGCAAGTAGAAATGAGGACTCATCTCTCTTGACATTTCTTATGTGGGGAGAACTCTCTCCTCTTCTCAATATAATTATTATTTTTGATACATAAAATGGGTCTAAAAGCCAATTAAAATCACAGTTCTCCCTTACGGGGCAAATCTATGGATGTTATTTTAGTTTTTGTTTTCCACCCTTTTTTTCCTCCTCCAAAATCACTACCAATCTGATTCTTGAACATTTATCACACGACAATTTAGTATTCAACAAAAGCACATATTTTTCATAAATAAATTCATAACTGCGTAAATATTAAATTGTAGATGTTAGTGGCAAACTTGCAAATTTTCCTACTTTTATTAATTTATTATGGGTACAGTGGCATTATTAGTAAGATTTAAATATATTTTAAGAGACGGCGTGCTAGTCCATCTCACCTAGTTTGGTGACACATTGAGGAAAAATATTTATGTAAGTATCACACAATTTTTATGTATTTATATTTCTAACACAACTAAGATTTATTTTTTGCATATGCCATGCATGAAAAGGTGTATTACCCTTTTTAAATGTTAAAAATAGTGATATTTTTTTATGCACAAGTAAAACATAGATAGTAGATTTGTAAATAAGAAGGAATCCGGTGGTGTATATATATGTAGATCCCTAAAAATGAAAAAAATTATTCTATATGCAGAAATGCATATGGTGTCCAAACTTTTCCGTTCATCACAACAAATGTGTATAACAGTTAAGCTTATTTTTTACTTTTTTTAAATAAAAAAAAAAAAATTTGATGAAGGGAAAAGGTCGGGCACCGTATGCATTTCTGCATATTATGTTCGCATAAAATAATTTTTCCTTAAAATGGAGTTAGACGGAAAATTAGTTTTAAAAAATTCAAGTAAAATTATTCTTTAGCGGAACAACTTTAAATAGTGATGACATACTAAACAAATAGTTTAAGAAAATTATGAATTTATTAAATATAACAAAATTAATATGAAGATTTAACTCTATAAATATCTTAGTTATTTTTAAATGAAAATTTTTATTTCATTTAAAGCAATTGTCAAAAAAATTAAAATATTTTCTATATTTAAAAGCAACCAAATACCTTTAAAAAAGAAATGGATGACTCAAAAGAATAGGAAGAGTAGATTGGATTATCTCTAATCACCCGTGTTTTGTCGTGCAAGTCACTTTGGGCTTATTTTAATGCCTCACGTTAAAATAATGTTGGCTTAAAAAATGATGATTTAGTTAAATTATATCATTTAGCAAGATGTGCTTACAAATTAAATTTATGAATTTACATACAAACCACACAATTCTTTTGTATTTAGATATCTAATATCTAAAAATTAATTTTAATATTTACAACATGTAAATCTTTGGAATGACTTCAAAAATATTTATATAAATGATCTTTTAAATGTGAAATATTTATTTCCAAGTATAGATAAAGTTGTTCAAACGTATGAGTGGAAAAAAAATATTAGGTGAGAGAGGAGTACCGTAGAGGGTACTACATTTACTTCCCGTTTGGGATATCTTATTTGGTGCGATGACGTTTTGAAAACGCACATAACATGTTTGAGTAAGCTGAGTTTTGACAGCTTATGTATTTTCAAAATGCTGCAAACAGCGTTTTTATACTGCACCTATCTAAGTACGGTGCGGTGACAGCTTTTTGGCTGCGATATGATTTTCTAGAAAAATAAAAATTTGTAATAGGTATTTTTTATCAGCTTACCAACAGATTATTCAATAAGCTACAGCTACCCCAAAGAGACCCTTACTCTTTTTTGATTTGGTATATGCATGAGGTACCGTACATGATATTTGTTTTCTAAAAATGAGCCCTTTGTTTGCTTCTTTCCGGAACAAAAAATAAATCTTCCCTTTCTCTATCTTTAATTAATGCCTAACTTTGACAGAGAAGTGATCATATTGTTTTGAAAAGAAGTGAATGATTGAGAGTAATAAACTTTAATAGATAAGTTAAATTGATGATAGTAATTTTGATATTTATTTCATGAAGAAGTTCATGTTGATAGTTAATGATTGTTGAAACGACAACGTTTTTGGAATTTTGTTATGTTAAGACAGAGCAATTTCAACATGTTTATTGACATCATGGGATGCTTGATATAATTTTCAAAATAAAATATTATTCCTAAGAAAATATATATTATTATGAGTATTTGTAGACTTTAAAATTAATAGGAGGATTTACAGACATGTCACACAATTCCTTATATTTAACAAGAAAATAAATATGGCTTTCTCATAATTGAGAAAAATTAATTTCTAATTTTAAGGAAAATATCCAATGATCAAATAGTTACACGCGCGCGCGCACATACACACACGCACGTAAATTTAATGTTGATCTAAGTGTTGCCCCCACCCCCTCGACTTGGGTTGTGCTTTCTTGGGCCTAACCAGAACAAGCCCAAGCCCTCAACCCTTAGTTGAGTTGGTTTATGGTTTTGACTCGATGATAGACCCAAATGGACCCCCACGGGCAAACATGCCCTGGGTCACCAACATAAACCCAAAATCCTACGAGAAATGAAAGGTTTACCATAGAATCCAGATAAAACAGACTTATTCCAATAGTATTTTGCAAGATTGTCAATTTGGCTCGCTGTTCGCGAACAGCTTGTGTTCGGCTCGTTAAGCAGCTCGTGTTCGGCTCGTTCGTTAAGTTTAACAAGCTGAACACGAATAAACATTTGTTTGCTCTTTGTTTGCTCGTGTTCGGCTCGAATTGGCTGAAAAAGAAATAAATAGATAAATATACATACATATAATATATATTTATAAAATTAAAAATTAAAAATTGTAATTAATTAAAACTTTTTAAAATAAAAAAAATTATCAAAATTTAAAAAATTAAATCCTATAAATTATAATATATAACAAATTATTAATAAATATTACTTATATAAATATTATAATTTTATATAATATAAGTTATAGAATTAATATAATATAATATATATGTATAAAATTTTCAAAAACCCTAACTCTCGGATGTTCTCGGGTTTGAAATCGCGAAAGTCGTTCGGCTGCCTCTCCTCTTTCGACTCTTCTCCTTCCTCAATCGCGAAAAGTGTTCGACCGCGAGTCCTCTTCCGATCCTTCCTCTCAAATCGCAAAAAGCGTTCGGCCACGAGTCCTCTTCCGACTCTTCTCCTTCCTCTCAGATCGTGAAAGACGTTCGACCGCGAGAGCTTCAAAATCGCGAAAGGCGTTCGACCACGAGAGCTTAGGGTTTGTCGTTTGTGTTCCTTGCTCTCCTCCTCTCAAAATCGCGAAAGGTTCTAAAAAGTGAGAGTTTACGGTTTGCTCTTCCTCTTCCTCTTCCGATTCCTCCTATTTCGAGTCGAACTCGAGCCAAAAAATATTATTCAAGCCGAATACGAACACTCTCTTCACGAGCTATTTCGAACATGAGCGGTTTCGGACATGAGTCACTATCAAATGAGCCGAACACGAGCTGACTGTGAGCTCGCTCAGGCTCGACTCGTTTACAACCCTAGTATTTTGTAACCTCTTTTGGGAAATGAACATTTCTATGAAATTCCATGGGGATTGAAGAAGCCTTAAATTCAAGTATTCAGACTACTTTTGACCTAGAAAGAGGCATAAGGATAACTTGTCTTTTCGGTTGATAATTATCACGTAGGAAAACATTTAGGAACACAATGATCCACCAAAATCCTCGAATCACAGTGGCATGAGCCTCAACACTCTTGAATAAATCCAAAGACTTTCCCTTTTTCTGTGTTTCTATCATCTACTCATTGATTTGTTTTGTTAGGATTTTTGGAGTCACACATCTTTTGAGAACATGCCAAGCTAGGCTCACAAGATTAGAATACTAGAAAATTTTCTACATGAATAATTGTTAAACCTTTCCTCGAGAGATTGATATGTAGGCTCTTAGATCGCATACTGTTTAACACGTGCACTTGTGTTGTACGGTCGACTTACTTCACTATAAGTTTTAACACGTCAAGCTTTTGGCATCGTTGACAGGAAAAAAAGCATTAATAATTATTTTTGTTTTCGGAAAGCTTTAGTTGAATAGCTTAGAATCTTGGTTTAGAATTTTTTTTTTATTTTTTTTTATCGATTTTTTTTATTTTTATTTGCACTTATTTTGTTGTTGTATTTTCTTGTGGGTGCCGAAAAAATTAAAAAAAAAGATAAGAAAATAAAAAATGTCAGAAAGCCAATAAAAAAAAAGATCCAACACTTTGAAATGACAAACCCTTTGGAAAAGTATTTTAGATCTTTTGAGGATTGTAGCAATACATTGATGAAGAGCCTTCACAATCTTGACCCCCTGATAAATGAGCTAGGTTTGACACCCCTCTTCTAATACCTTCAACCCCAAATGGACTGCTTACACAAACATTAATTGGAACATTAATGATATTAGTGTAGAAAACCAATACTGGGTGAGAACTCAAGCCAACCTTGTAGAAAATTGGAGCAACTTGAGCAGAGACCACATTTGCCAAAAGCGACCTTGGGAAATCACCTCGAAACCCCAATTTACAGAGAATAAATTATGGTTAGAATAACTATGAGTAAATTTGAGGAATGAATCAAACACCTAAACCTAAAGTTTTTCAACCTATCCAAGCTTCAATTGGAATAATAATAGCCATCGATACAACCAGTAATGGGAGAGCAACCAAGTCGATCTTATAGATAGTTGAAATAGCTTAGATAGTGACTACTCTGACAAAAATGAGTATTTGGAGGAATTTGTTATAAACGTGGGGAATGCGTTACAAACTAACCTGATGCCCTTAGAAACATAGAAAGTTAAGTTGGATAGTTAGCTGACTAGTTAAGCAATGAACCCGAAGGGATGTCAAGGGTAGAGGGCCATAACGTTTAATTTGAGTAATTGGTCCCCGAAGAGCTTTTGAGTTGGCTGATTTTTGTTGGAGGATGACTGAGGTAGAATCTGCTCTTCTTTTTAAGACACCCCCTTGCATTATGAGAGATACAATGGAGCCTATAGTGTCACCCATAGGAGTTCCCCAAAGGGAAGAAGACATACCTAAGCAAGAAAATGACCCAGTATAATTAGATCTAGAACCCAAAAACTCTAAGGAGAACTAGTCCAAAATTTAGGAGACCTTAAATTAACTTATAAGGACCCATTTCTTGAAACTTGTAAGAAGAACATTGATCTACAAATAGAATAATTAATTAAAACAATTTTTTATTTAAAAAATACCCTTAGAAATGATCATTTGAATAAACCTTTGCATACCATTTAGAAGATTTCTGTTGAATTGAGTGGGAAAATTTGTAAGAAAAAGTGAATTCTAAGGAATTAGCAAAAACTCCAGGACCAACAAAATATTAGGTGATTGATCGGGGATTACTGAATTGGAATTTTGATTCTGGAGAAGGCCTTCTTTGTCAGGGTGAAGATGTTAAACCATGTGTTATCTTGGAAGGCAACACAAGTGTTATCTGATGTGTTGATCATGTTTATTCTTGACTTTTTGCATTTAATTCACAATTTATTATGTAGTTTATTTTGAAATTTTATTTAAAATTACTCTAAATTTTCATTTGAATTAATTTAGAGTCTCGTTCCTTCACAGAGTAATTTTAATGGACTTACTTTTTAATTCCCTGCTACCTTATGTCATTCATGTTGGAAAGAAGAATGTTTGTGGGATAAAAGTGTATGTTTTTAAAAACCTAAAGTAATTCATATAGCTCAGTAAAAGATTTAATATTTACAAGGTAACTCCTACTAGAAGTTTGAATTTATATACACCCTATCATTTAAGAAAGATTAACCTTAATGATTTAATAATAATATTTTAGAATCTAATAATTTCAATTATTACTTATAGAAAATCAATTGAGTATCAAATGAGGTGTAATCTAAATATTAAGTAGAAAACCAAAAATGTTTTTAACTTTTTTTTTTTAGTTCATTCTTAACCAATTTAATGTTAACATATTTTTTAAACAAAATAAACTAACACTATTCAAATTAATTGCTTCAGGAGCACTACTCTTCATCATATTTAACACAAGAAAAGAAAAAGTTAACAACCAAATATAGTAATTTTCAGGAAAAAAAAAAGAGGATAAGAAAAAAAGGCGACGGAAAAGAAAAACAAAAGAAAAAGAAAAAAAAGCTAAAAAGTGAAAAGCCTTGAGAAGAAGCTTGAGGTTGGTACAATAAAAGTCAAGGAAAAAGGGAATCAGGAGGGTGTTCAGTGATACTCAAGTGATAAAGTTTTCATGATACTTTAATGAAACCCCTTTAAAGTTATTTTCATGGGAAAAAGAAAAGTAATATCAATTTTTCCAAACCCTCTCTAAATGGTCTTAATGAAATTCTTGGTTAGTAAAAGACACTTTAAATAACCCTAGTTTCAGAATCTATGGAATTTCTTATGTATAGAATTAAGGAAACCAAAGAAAAGATCGAGCCAATAATCATTTAAAGATAATTGACCCTAAAAGGACATTTAAACCTTTTATTTTTCACTTCAATACACAATTTGAATCAATATTTTCTGGATTTATACAAGTTGGAATTGTTATTTTTATCAATGTTGGGTCTTATATATATGTTTTATTGGGGGTATAGATTTTGCATGACAAGCATATGGTCTCTTCTCAAGTATTGAGTTCTATCAATGTTTTATGGTACTTATATTTGGTTTTTTATCGTGTCCATCATTTTCTCAAGAAAAAAAAAAAATGTGTTTGTGTTACATATATAAAAACATAAGAATTATTGGCATGTACTTAACTGCCCCCAATTTAAAATGTAGGGCGACCCATGAGGCTTCGTCATAGCCCGATCAAATCCTAAATCACCCCACCGATGCACCGACCATCCCATCCGCAGAACACGGTCAAATGTCCCGCACCAAAAGATTTCCTGCGGTCAAAGAAAAATAATTCCGCAGCGTCCTTATCGAAACGCCCCGCTTTCTTATCCTTCAAAAAAGCCAAAACAAACGCGGCTTCTCATCTTCACTGACCGTAAGATCTCCATCAGACGTACGTCACCTCGCCAGATCCGCAAAAGAGCAGAAACGCGTGCTATGTTATTTTTATGAGAGAAGACAAGAGGGATGGCCATTTTCGTGACTAGCCCTGTGAAATGCGTAATGGAAGCCAAGCTATGAAAATATTATTATGAGGGTCAGCTTAATTCTAAAATTTATACAAATATTAAAATAATCCTCAATATTTTATAATTTTTTTTAATACAGGCAATAAATTTATAAAAATTTATAAAAATATTATAGGGCATTATTAGAGCCCAATTTAAAATAGTAGGTGTCTATTTATAAAATCTGGGCTAAAACAGATCGGGCTATTTTGATAATTTATTCGTATTATTATTACTATTATTATTATTATTATTATTATTATTATTATTATTATTATTATTATTATTATT